>CALNHX010002436.1:33052-179111 GCA_940337035.1 Agriotes lineatus
CTCAGTAGAGTACCTAGAGGGGTTCTGGACCACATTTGACCTTGAACTTTTTTCAAGGTCACGGGCCTAGCCGAGGTCAAGGTCATTGGCCTAGTCGGGGTCATTGACCTCGGCCACTTCCGAGAATTTTTTCTAGGTCACGGATCTAGCCTAGGTCAAGGTCGGAGTCATTGGCCTAGTCGGGGTCATTGACCTCGGCCACTTCCGAGAATTTTTTTGGGTTAAAAGTGTAGTTTTTGAAATTTTCCCACGCTCGAGCGTCTGGGATGCAGACATGTCTATTCATGCAGGATGTTATCAGTAGTAGAGGGAAGTGGATGGTTCTGGAACCTCCCCCCACCACTTGGCCTTGAGTTCAAGGCCAAGCCCACGTTCAAGCCCAAGGTCACATGCAAGGCGAGGCCACGTTCAAGGCGAGGTCACGTTCAATCCCAAGCTCACATGCAAAGCAAGGCCACGTTCAATCCCAAGGTCACATGCAAGGCGAGGTCACGTTCAATCCCAAGGTCACGTTCGAAGCGAGGCCATCAACAGTAACCTTGAAGACTGGGTATAACATGAGGTGTAGTTTTGTGTTCAGTAGTATATCGTGTGCTGTACTAGCAAAAACAATGGATGAGGTACAAAAGGTTGGTGAAACTGTGAAGGGGTCAAAGAAAAAAGTGAAACTGTTATATCCAGTATTGTTAAACGCGACAAGTTATCCGTTGAATAAGTCAAGAAATAAATCTGTGAGTTTGGGTTTGACCTGTTTTGGATCGTTTGTGCCGGGAGTGCTAATTAGTGGGATTAACAACAATTTTATACTGCTAGACGAAGGAGAGTGGCAAGTCTTTCTTAAAAATGAAGATGTGATAAACAGACATTTTAACTATGAAGATGGAGATTTAAAACCGGTGGATATAAGTCCAGGCAAACGAATATATTTCCAAAAAATCGGAAACAAAAAAGTGATTGTGCTGCAGGAACGTAAGCGATCCCAAGTGTATCTCGGAATGCAATCAGTAGCAGAGTTGTGGGATTTGTTGCCCCTGCTGAATTCTAAAGCTGAACTATTAAAAAGTCAAAATTTTGAAAATTTCTACAGTAGTATAATCCAAAGCGTTTGGAATTTACCCGGCGACTTTAAACGAAGCATTGAGGAAGCGTTACCGCCAATAAAATCCGAAAATGTATACTGCATGCATGAAATGCTAAAGTATGCTTTGGACGTCATAAGATATGATATTGTGTTTAAACAATACGCCCAACAGCAAACGTTGGAACAATAAGTGTTTATCATGTAGTTATAACGATGTAATAAAAAAATTAAAATTTTTAAAACGTTTATTATACAAATAACTTACTGACTAACTTAGAAACTAACCTAACCTAACAACTTAAAATCTACTCCTCAACGTCTCTTTCGTACCCTGAATTGTTTTCACCACCACTGTCACCGTTTTCCATTCCTTCACCACCACTGTCACCGTTTTCCCCACCCGAAGACCAACCTTGCGTGGAGACGTCGAAAATGCTATCTCCAACAGAAGATATGGTGTCAGATACGTGATCCATATCGTTAATCCTCGGATCATTTGGACTCCATATGAGACTGATGTCATCAGGTATGGACAACCCATCCGATCCGAGACTCGACGGTGTAGACGACCTATCCAACAGCATATCTTCATCAGGCTGGTCAATGAAGGCCGAGTCCGCATTCAACAGCCTTGACCTGATGTTGTTCAGTTCTGGGATGTTGAGGTCTCCGATGTATTCACCATCCGTCGTGCATAGGTGCCCTTCCACGTAGTGGAAGAAGGCACAACGCCCGGACGGATAGATTCGGGTGCGAAGCAAGACGAGTAGAGGATGTAGTAGCTCAGGACTCCACGAGAAATCCCGAAGCCATACCCTCACATCGCCATTGGTGAGGTTTTCTACCTCCCACTCGGGGGCGAAACAGACGGTGTTCGATCGAAAAAACCACACCAACTGCATTTCAACTGTGAAAAGAGAAGTAGCTTATTAAAGAAATAACTAAAATTGGCAAGCTTTTACTAAAACAGTTATTAACAATTGAAACAGGGTCGGTCATTCTGCCGGACTCATATTTACAACTGGTAACATACCTGTAATGTAACGATGATGCGGTTCAATGGTGTGGTTGGACAGTGGTGGAATGATGTGGGCGGCTCCACTATAGCTGTAGAAAGACATGTAATTTCTCAAAGAAGCAATTCTCTCCTACTTACGTAAACGGCCCAAATCATCTCCATTAGTTCCAGGTCTCTGTAGAGTTTGATTTTACGCCCCAGAAACCACCTTGTCTCTAACAAAATGGCTTCCGGGACGTAATCGCAGTTCCCTATGGTTGCTACGTCATCCTAAAAATAAATGTATTGTGAACCGGATTTATGAACATATAATTTTCTTACAGTCCTATACTTTTCCTTGACGTATTCGATTAAAGCTTTCTCTAAAAAATTATCAAAATTTATTACGTCAACTATTAAAATTTACAAAAAAATTACCGAAAGGCGACTGGACTGGGCCGCACTTGACGCTTTCAAGAAACTGATCTGTAAATTTCTTGCATGTATACTGTTAAAAATACACAAAAAAAACAAGCATCTTACCCATTTCTCTGGTCTGATTTTATCTGAAAAATGTTTGAGAATTTATAATAGCGAAGTAACAGTACAATGCAAAAAAAATTCTAATCAAATATCTTAATAATGATGATACAAGAATTTTAAGACATGGACATATAAAATAAAACATATATACAAACATATCTTACCAATGGAGCAGATTGTTGCAGCTGAGGAAACTGTGATTTTGTAATGCAACAGCGGCTGCTTTTATATCCAAATCTTTCCTACCTACATCTCGACTTGGAGGGAAGGGTTGAGAAATTATGCAGCAAGTTTTTAATGTTTGCTAATTACGGCGCTATCTAATCATAGTTTTAAATTAACTGATTTTTTGTAACAGCATTAGCTTTCTCATAAAAAAACACGTTTTTTAATACCCGACACGGCATATTTTGTAATATGTATTTAAATTATTTATTTTAAGTAGCATAATAATTGCATATGGTGAAATTTGCTTTCTGCAGGGTAGGTCACCTGTAATTTTTAATTCATATTATTTTTAATAAGTACGCGAAAAGCCAATAATGCATAACTTGTAGTAAAGTTTAATTGACGTGGTGGCATTGTTTAAAACGGTAATAATCAATAAATAATTCATGCACTTTAAAAGTGATATGAATTAAAAAATACATGTGACTAATAATATTTTTTAAAACAATAGTTAATTCGCTTCCTAGTAATAATGCAAACTACAATTTGTTATGAAAAAAGTCGTGCAAATCATAATTGGAAGTATTATTTGCAAATGCATTTCTGCTTCGTAAACAAGAGTGACGTCAATGGAAAAATTTACACTTATGTTAAAAACATCTTTGACCCAGGCAAATGGTCCTTTTATTTTTTTGCCTCGACTTTGAGACGACCTGGGCAAATGCAGCAGGATGCATCTACATTTCTGTAAACAACTGACTTCAATGGAAAATTTACACTATGTTAAAAACATCTTTTTGATCCGGGCAAATGCTCCTTTTATTTGTTTGTTTCGACTTTTAGACGACCCTTGCAAATGCGGCAGGATCGATCCGCTTAAAAGTTCGTAAACAAGTGTATCAATGGAAAATTTATGTACAATTTGCGACAATTGAAGTTTTTCAAAGTAATCAGATATTTGCGAAAATTCACAGAGGGATATAGTTTCTCATTCTGAACAACTTTTCTTAATAAAATTTTGCCGTATTATGAACTAACGAGGCAGCACTTTTGAAAATAAATTTCGTTTTAGTACAATTACCGACAATTAGAGTTTTTCAAAGTAATCAGATATTTGCGAAAATTCGCAGAGGGATATAGTTTCTCATTCTGAACAACTTTTCTTAATAAAATTTTGCCGTATTATGAACTAACGAGGTAGCACTTTTGAAAATAAATTTCGTTTAGCGCAATTGTAAACAATGAGAAGTTTTTCAAAGTAATCAGATATTTGCGAAAATTCACAGAGGGATATAGTTTCTCATTCTGAACAACTTTTCTTAATAAAATTTTGCCGTATTATGAACTAACGAGGCAGCACTTTTGAAAATAAATTTCGTTTTAGTACAATTACCGACAATTAGAGTTTTTCAAAGTAATCAGATATTTGCGAAAATTCACAGAGGGATATAGTTTCTCATTCTGAACAACTTTTCTTAATAAAATTTTGCCGTATTATGAACTAACGAGGCAGCACTTTTGAAAATAGAATTCGGTTTAGCGCAATAATTGCAAACAATGAGAAGTTTTTCAAAGTAATCAGATATTTCCGAAAATTCATACAGTGGTTTAATTTTACATTCTGAATAACTTTTCTTAATAAAATTTTGCTATATCTTTAAGGAAATTAGCATCGTAATTAAATTAATATTGAAAGTTGAAGTTGGCCTTCGCATTTCGTATAAATGCAGACCTCCAAGCTGCAGCAAACCATTCTGTTACCTGCTTTTGCAATGTCAACTGTGTGCCAATCTTGTAGAGGTGTTCTACTACCCAAAAAGATGTCTAAATACTCGAGGCTTAGCTTGAAGAAAACATCGGAAAAGGGTAAAGTTAAACTTTGCGCCTGCACGGAACCAAGCGTTTCACGCCCCAGTTCCGCACAGGGGTTGCCGCCAGCCGCCATAAATGTTTTAAGTGACGTATTAATTGCTCCTAATTACGAAATTATTTCTCCAAGTAGCCAAGGTTCGAGCAAAATTTTAAAATCAGCTTTAAAGAAAGGTCAGAAAATACAAAAAAAACCGGCAAAATTCAATTTTAGGAAATATATAGAGAATATGAATGTGGAGACTGACAAGAAAACGGGAGAATTTCAGGTTCAAGTGGAAAATGTATCCACATTTGATAGTAGGACAGTTGGTGAACTGTCTACTCCAAAATTCCAAAATATTCCGATGCAATCTGAGTCTCCGCATCTATCACAAACGGAAATGTTTATGGAAGCGTTCGATTTTGACGACATTCCATTGGAAAAGGCGGCTTCCGGCGACGGTGCGGCGCAAGAGTTTACAACCCTTGTAGATGGTTTGGAGATAGACTCCGGCTCAAGTCGACCGACCAGTCGAATTTCGAAGCGGCTAACAATCCAACCTTCGGAAAATGTGGCCGCAGTGCCTTCTGTAATTGTACAGGCATCTCCGGTTTCGGGTGGTGTGGCTGTTGTAGCCCCTGGGAGTGACGTAATCGATACTGTGGTGTCGATTACGTCTACCCCGCAGGAGGAAGACATGGATGACATTTCGCCATCCCAGCGTGCCGAACGTGAATACGTGTCTAATCGGAATGCAATAGATGCGAAAGCTGCCGATCTTCGCAGTGGAGAGCACTATCTAAGGTATATTAGATATTATTTTTTATCCATATATGTTATTTAACATTGAAGGTGTTTAGAACGTGCTTTTCCCAGTTTAGTAGCTTATATTGTTATTAGCTCCCTAGAAATTCGAGCCGCCAGCCTAGAAGCGACGATGCATGATGAGTACCTAAAAAGCATAGCTGCTTTACCTAAGATCCGCCACGGCCACAGCGCAACTAACATGGACATCTTTAAGAATGCTGCGTTAGCAAGGCTAGAGCTAATTGAAGATCTGTTAGCTGTGGAGAGTGCGATTCGTGCAAGACGTCAGGAGCTCGATAAAAAAGCTAAGTAACGAGTAGATAATCGTTTAACATATCATACACCTCTAACACAAATAACCTTGCCCCCCTATCCTCTCCAGGGTGTCCAAAGCGAATCCTCCCCGTGGTGACACCTGGGTAATCCGTTCGAGGTTTAATTTGTTAATCAGTGTTTATAAATAAAGGTGTTCATTGCGTTTGTGAATAGTAAGCCTCGAGCTGGGTAGCTAATCGCGCAATTAGTATATTAACCGATTGCGCGAGACTAATTTGCCATTATGTTCAGGTGCACTGCTTGTGGAGAGTCCTTCACCAGAGCTGACAATTTGTTTCGCCATCGAAGAGATAGCTGTCGCCACGAGCTGGGCCACCCATCGACGAGTGGTAAGTGGAAACGTGGTGATTGCTGTTGATTATATCGATTGTGTGTTTCCTACAGGTGACGCTATGGAGGCTTCGGTAGCAGCTGGTGAGGGACCATCGGCGAGTAAACGTCCAAGACCTAATGACTCCAGCGGTGGTGAGTGCGTCTCTATTGTAGTGTTTCATGTTTTCCAACGTTTGGTTTAACAGAACAGCTCCCCAAGACGCAATACTGCGACGTGTGTGATGAAAATGTTCGTCGGACTTGTTTCGTTGGACACCTGAGGAGCAATCGTCACACGAGGCGGTGTGATGTCATCCACCTGGAGAAAGGAGTGGTAGCCCTTCCAAGCGCCTTCAAGTCCCGTGTTGCCAGCTACAGGGTGTCCACGGAAAATTATCATATAAGTGTTGTAGAATATATGACGGAATTGAAAGACAAAATTATAGGTCTAATAGAAGGACAACTGACCAAATTAAACAGTATAAAATTAAATTTCGAACTTTTCGGGTATTTTATTTTGGAGACTCAAGATGTACAAGACGTCAAAAGTTTTAATACGACCAACGAGGTGGTAACTCGCGGTACAGACTTGAACGAATTATATGATAATTTAACGGGGATATTGGACCAGAAGGTGTCCGAATTTGAGGAACGCGATTCAGGTGTGTATTACAATTGTAATTCTTGTTAATGTTACTAACCGCAAAATGTTTACAGGGTGGATCTTGAAGCAGCTGCTGTACCTAGAATTAAATATAAATAAATTCAATCCGTTTCGGGCGTCTTCGTATATCCCGCTCCCGGAGCAGATTCAGACCAAGAAAGCGATCGTGAACGTCCAAAACGTCAAGGACGAGCGTTGTTTCGGGTGGGCGGTAACCTCGGCCCTCTGCGAACCAGATGGACCGTCTAATCGAACGAGTTCGTATCCGGATTGCTGGGATTTTTTAAATTTTGAGGACATTAAATTCCCTGTTAGATTGCGCGATATTTCTAAATTTGAAAAAAATAACCCTCAACTTTCTATAAATGTATACGCGTTGGAAAAAACTTTTCAAAACGATATTACCATATATGAAGTTGTGGGACCTCTGTACTATTCGCCACGTATAAAAAAGAGACATATAAATTTACTGCTTCTAACAGACGGCGAAGGTAATAGCCACTACTGTTGGATCGCTGATTTGTCTAGGTTAGTTTCGCGGCAAATAACGGCTAGGGCCAATGCGAAACATTTTTGTAATGGTTGTCTAAATTACTTTCGCACCGATGCCCATCTGGAGAACCATAAGCTTTTTGACTGTAATCATGTATGCACAAAGTTGCCTACGACAGAGCCGATCACGGATAAGTGTGGGGAGGTGAGGCCTCAGAACATTCTTAAATTTGATAATTATCATAAGCAATTGAAAGTGCCATTTTGCATCTATGCAGATTTCGAGACAGTTTTATCACCTGTCGATGGTGGGGATCAGGAGCCGGATCGCGAAAGACCTTATACGATCAAAACGTGCGAGCACAAACCGTATTCTTTCGCGTATTATTTGAAATGTTCTTTTGATGATACTCTATCCAAATTCGAAATTTATAGGGGTGAGGATGCTGTGGACGTGTTTGTTGAACGTCTAGACAGAGACGTTCGCGAGCTATATTCCAACAGTTTGAAGCATGTTGTACCCCTCAAGCCTCTGGCTCCGCAAGAAATTCAAAATTTTAAGGATGCTGCTTCATGTCATATTTGCAATCGTCCTTTTGGAGAGGAGAACGTAAAGGTTCGCGATCACGACCATTTGACCGGAGAATATCGGGGAGCTGCCCATTCTAATTGCAATCTAAATTATAAACTTCCAAATTTTATTCCCGTATTTTTTCACAATTTAAATTACGATTCCCACCTTTTTGTAAAACAGTTAGCTCAAAATAACGAAGAGCTTGATGTCATTCCAGAAAATAAGGAAAAATATATTTCATTTGGCAAACGTCTTTGGGTAGATGAAGTCGTTGTTGACGGAAAACGGAAAAACGTTTATATGCAAATTCGATTTTTAGATAGTTACCGATTTTTAAGTTCTTCTTTAGCATCGCTGGCCGCCACGTTATCAGATGATCAGTGTGTTGAAATTCATAAGCAATTCGGACATGACATCAAATTCGAACTGATGAGACAGAAAGGTGTGTTTCCCTATTCGTATCTGGATTCATTTACAAAATTAGATGAGCCGGCGTTGCCCACAATCGCCCAGTTTTATGATCATTTAACCGAGACGCATATTACTGAGGTCGATTACGAGCGTGCCGTTAAGGTCTGGAAAACTTTCGAATGTGAAACGTTGGGCGACTATTCCGATGTTTACCTCAAATGTGACGTGTTTATATTGGCAGACGTTTTCGAAAACTTTCGCAATTTTTATTTAAATCAATATAATTTAGATCCGGCGCAGTACTTCACCGCCCCCGGTTTAAGTTGGGACGCCATGTTAAAATATACGGGGGTTGAGTTGGAACTGTTGACGGATATGGATATGTTTCACTTTTTTAGAAAGGGTATTCGTGGGGGAGTCAGTACTTGTGTCGGGCGAAAGGCTATAGCCAACAATAAATTTGCGGGTAACTATGACGCTTCAAAACCCACTTCTTTTATTGTTTTTTTAGACGCAACCAACTTATATGGACATAGTATGAGACAGGTTCTACCGCAAGGTGGTTTTGTTTGGTTGACTGACAAGGAAATTGATAGTTTTGACGTATTTCAAATTTTGGAGGACTCAGATACTGGGTACGTGTTGGAAGTTGACTTGCTGTACCCTGAAAATTTACATGACGATCACAATGACTTCCCCTTTTGCCCCGAGCTATTGGTGCCTCCACAGGGAAAATTTAAAAATGCAAAACTAATTCCAAATTTGTATGACAAACACAATTATATTATTCACTACAGAAATTTGAGGCAATGTTTAGAGGCCGGCTTGATTTTGGTTAAAACGCATAAAATACTTAAGTTAAGACAATCTCCATGGCTCAGATCCTACATCGATTTAAACACAAATTTACGTAACCAGTCTGACAATGAATTTAACCGAAATTCATTCAAACTAGCTAACAATAGCGTCTTTGGTAAAACTATGGAAAACGTGGATAAAAGGGTTCTTGTAAAGTTAATTAGTCATTGGGAGAAAATTGGTAATAGAATGGGGGCAGAAGATTTGATATCGAAACCTAACTTTACAGATAGAATTCGGTTTGGGGAAAATTTAATAGCAGTGGAAATGAACAGAACGTCGGTTTTATATAACAAACCCATTTATGTTGGTTTCTCAGTTTTAGATCTTTCGAAAACGGTAATGTACGATTTTTATTACAAATTTTTGAAGCATAAATACGTGTGTCTCTACTCTATACAGACACGGACTCATTCATCCTGGAAATTGTTACAGAAAATTTTTACTCGGACATGCAAGAGCACCTTGATCTCTTTGATACATCAAATTACAAGAATGGTTTCCACGGAATTTCGAGAACCGAGTCTGTTGTTGGCAAATTTAAGGATGAGTACGCTGGGGTGGCTGTGTGTAGCTATTACGGGGTCGGTGCAAAAACATACTGTGTAAACGCTGTTGGTAAAGAAGACAAAAAGGCGAAGGGAGTTAGAAAGAGTGCTGTTCGGAATCACCTCACCACCGAAATTTATAAATCTGTAGTCGAAAACAAGAGGGAAGTTGTATTTTGTCAGATGTATGTGTTTCGTTCCCATTTACACACTATGTACACCGAATTAATGAATAAGGTTGCGCTTTCTTCGCGAGATGATAAACGCTTCCTTATTCCTAATACTACCAAAACCTTAGCGTGGGGTCACCGTGATATAGATGATTACAGTCGTCTAGACAACTTGCTGCGCATTGCCGAAACGATGACGTAGCAATATGTTCGCGGAACAGTATTTGTTATTACTTAACAGCAGAGGTCCTACACGGCAGGAGCTTTCTTGTACTTTGTAGGTTTAGTTATTGTATATAGCAATTATAGTATAGGTTAAAAACACTAGCTTGTATGATATAGCTAGTAAGTTAAATTTTACAAAAAAATCTGATTGTTTGGGTCCGCATTACCAAGTATATTTGTTATTTAACACTGTAGTCACTCATGCTCAGCATTTGCAATAATAAATTACTGTAAAACATAAAAAGTTTTTATTTAAAGAAAATAAATGGTAGTAAAACAAAAAAAGTGTTTTATTGAAAGAGTTCTATAGAATCATAATAAGTTATACAACATTGTTTTTGGATATCCAGGAATTGTGACGATTATCGAATCCCAACCACTTTACGTAAAGCTGATTACCCTTCTTCTTCAAAACCTTTTCTACCAGGTATACGTCCGAGTGTTTGGTTTTCTGTAATTCGTGCTCGTAAAATCCACCTTTGATTTCTTGCCCTTCCTGATCGGTGAGTCTGTAGGTGGTAGGATTGGTAAGTCGCACTGTGGCTATTTTGAATATTTCGTTGCTCCAGCTGGGTGTGTAGCCCTTGCTAAATATCGAACGATATTTACTAATGCGTACATAATCTCCTTTATGAAACTTTTGAGGTGTCGGATCTACAGTTTTTGTGTGGCTGTACACGGTGTGTAACAGATGTTTGGCATTTTTAAGATTAACTTCAGCCGGCTGCATACCTGTTGTGCTATGCCTGGTTGTGTTATATTTGCTTAAAAGTTGGGGCAGAATGTCCAACCATTTGTAGGATCCTTGCAAACTAAACTGCTTCCACATCATGTTCTTAAGGGTGCGGTTACATCTTTCTATGATGCTGCTTTTCATAGGTGAATACGTGCTGTAATGATTTATCTTGTAACGTCGCATCAATGCTTGAAAATCGCTGTTATAAAATTCTTTTCCCAAATCTGTTTGTACGTTTTTAGGAGATACCTTCATATTAGCAAGAACTTTTTGCATAGCTGCTGCTACATCTTTTCCCGTTTGCCGTTTTACCGGGAGAGCCCACAAGTATTTAGAAAACGCATTAATAACAGCTAAAATGTATCGATAACCTTTATTGCTTCGTGCATATGGCTGCATCTCCACCAAATCCGCTTGTAGTAAATTATGCAATCCTTTGAGAATCACCCGTCGTCTCTTGAAATTTCTTCGCGCTGGTTTGTGAAGTTCTGCAACTAGATCCTCCTTAGGACTCATTGCCGAATGTTGCTGTATCGACTGCTATGGGACATTTAAGCAGCAGTTGCACGTATAACTTAGTGTTTATGGATTCGAATTGCAGTTTATCTCCTCGCGGCAATGTCTTACCGACAAGCGTGTCGTGTTTGATGCCGTTGATGTGTGATACTACCAAAGGTCCGTTGACTTGAACACTTATGATCTCACCGATCGTTAACGGAAAAATGTACTCATTATTACCGAAAATTTTGGAATCTTCGCTTTCATCATAACCACGCCCCACTAGCAGCAGTGGTACCTCTAAATGGAGTCGGTTTACATTTTGAACTTTTATAAAGATATGTTTGCGATGAGAACCGTAGCGCGCGCTATGGTAGTGGCGTCCAAATTTGTCTATGGGCATTACTCTATCGTCTAACACCTTCTGATCGTAATTCAATAGGTCCTCTGCTTTTGTACTCGTCTTAGTGAATTATTTTTGCATCTCGTAGAGCTTGGGTGATGCTTACGATTTCGTTGGAATGGCCGGTGTGCCCCGCTACCTGAGAGGCTAGTAATATGCGCAGACGATCCACTAATGAATTTGGATCTTTCCAAGGAACAAATTCCACTTTTTTATTGATTACTGTTAATAATCCCCTACCGGTACGCTGCACCCTCGATGCGGCTCTGGTAGGTTGTCTAATGCCGGAGGATGTAGCCAGGGGACGTACTACTTTCATATATTTTGCGCCGGCGTTGCCGCTTATCCCTTGGGTTGGATCGTAGTTCTTACGATTTGCGGCAGATCGGTTCACTGTGTCATAGTAATTTTCACGGTCTTTGGTTGTATAAGTCATCGGTTTCTTTAAGAACATTAATTCGTACAAGCCGGGGGTGCCTTTGTATACTATTCTATTGCAGTGATCTGTAATAACCATGTCCTGACCCTCAAAAGTAAGCTGTTTATTCCCAATTGCAAACTTATCAGTGTCTATGTCCCATCGAACTCCATAGAGGAGATCGTACTTGCTCTCTGTATCTCGTATCATTCCCTCGATATATTTTCTAGCTAACCCTGAGAATTGTTCCAGGTATTCCCCTAGAACTTCCGGTTCCATCATTTGTCGCACGGTTTCCCTAGCCTCTGCTACTGAACTTTCAATTGCCGCTTCTTCTTCTTGAGCTTCTACCTGTTGCTCCTCATCCGGTAAACTCTCACACAATACTTCTCTGTCAAGAAATCTAGGTTTGGATGTTACCAACGCTGAAGTCGACTTTCCGGGAATGGCAATGTCGGGGGTTGACGCTCGTACGGGGGTTTTTACATTTCTCGGACGGGGTAGGATAGATGGTGTGGACACTCGTCGTTTGATGGTTCTCAGCATAGGTCCTACTTCTTGCTGTATTGTTTGACCTCCTTCTTGCTTAATGGATGTTAGCAATTCCGTGAGTGGCTGGGAAATTAATTTAAATTGATCCGCAAGAGCCGTCCGCGATTCGGCGATATCTGCTTTTAAAGTTTCATATTTCCGCCTGACAGCCTTTCTAGCTTTAATAAGATCGCTTACTAACCGTTTGTCCATGTTGCTATTACTGTCGTTGTTCGTAGACTAATAATTTGTACAGCAGTGGTCCATGCCTATATAGTGAAATAACTGTCGAACCCTTTTCTATAACGACCGGCGTTGATTTCGCTTTCTTTGTCGATAATTAAAAATCCGTGATCTTTGATCCAACAGTGGGAGCATAAGTTTTTAAACTTTTCGAATGACATGTCTGTGTTTACATGATCATCGTAAATGTGTTTAAGATTGGTGTGGTCTTGCCGGAATACGATTATGATATTCGCATTATCTCGTACCAGTTGTTTCGGGATTGATGAGTAAGTCTGACAGAGGTAAAAACAATCTATATTTCGTTGACGTCCGAAACTAAAATAATCTCTAATTATGCTTTGAGTGTCGCATGCCACATCATCAAACACAATAACAGAATTTTTTGAATTGATAACCTCACACCCCTCGCTGAATTCGTAGAATCCGATTTCTTTTAGTGACTTCAGAAGTATCTTCAGAAATTTGTATTTAGGTTGCTCAAGGGTTTTAGAATACAAATACAAGTTGTGAAACCGCACCCCATTGCGGTGCACCAAAAGACTGATCATCGCATTGGTTTTCCCAGAGCCGGAAGGACCAATGATCAAACCCCTTTTACATCCTATACCCAGTAAAGTGCCTTGTCGTCTGAACCTCTGTGACATGGAATTTACTGTATGATTTACTACCGGCAGCGAACATTATTGTTTCACAAGTTTGACGTTCTTCATCGTTTTCGGACGGGGACGAACTAGCTTCTAACCGCGCTGTGCTAAGTATATATCTACCTCTTTGAGCTTCACATCGTCAGTCGTTCTTCGACGAGCGTTTCTTTAAGATGAGTTATACTAGACGTAAAACTCGTAGTCGTCGTCGAATCGTAAGACGGAAAGGTCGCGGTTTGTTGAACACCCTTATTGACAAGTTACCCTTCGAATTACATATACCAGGTTACAAGTTTTGCGGACCTGGCACTCGTTTAAACAAACGGCTTTCTCGAGGTGATCGAGCAAGAAACCCTCTGGACGAGGCTTGCAACCAACACGACCTCGCATACTCACAATCTAGCAATCTTTCGACACGTCACACGGCGGATAAAGCTCTTGCACAGAAAGCTTGGGAATGCGTTAAAGCAAAAGACTCTACTCTTGGAGAAAGAGCGGCAGCTCTTGCTGTTACAGGGATTATGAAAGGGAAAACCAAACTCGGTATGGGAGTCTCCCGGAAACGAAAGCGTACAGAACCCATCGCTGTTATGGAAACACCCCGGAAACGAAGACGTACACTACCTATTGCAGCGCAAAAATTTGGTACGGGGGTATCTAGAAAACGGAAGCGTATACTACCCACTGCTGGTGTGACGGTCCCCCGAAAACGAAGGCGTACCGTTGCGGCCAACTCAAAGTGCACGGCAGATTTTTAGCTTGTAATATGATATTCTAATCATAGACGTCGAGTTTTGACGTTTACGTTTGTTATCAACTGTCATAAAACTGAAAACTCGGAAAATTTTCAGACATTTGTCAGAAGCAGGGAAAATGCGAGCTGTTACAAAACTGGAAGAGAACTGATCGCTGAGTCTAGTCGCAACAGATTTGCATGTGAGAAGGAGCTGCACTTTCAAAATTAAAAATCGTTGGCAGCAGAGACTTTTGCAAGAAAAGTTTTTTAACACCAGAGAACAAAGAATGAAGAGTACAATTTGCAACCGTCTATTTGAATGAGATCGACGACTTTTGGAACACGACTGTTTTCTCAGGTGAAAAGGTATTTCAATCATTTACCAATTGACGATTAAGGGTGTGTAGACCACAAAATTCAAGATTTGAGGAGCAATATTATGCTCAACCCTTAAGGCGTAGTGCACGATTCTCTGTAAACGTATGGGGATGGATCAATGCTTACGGATCTGGGCCATGCTATAGAATTAATGGTCGACTGAATGCTCAAAATTATCGCAACATTTTGCAAAATGTGAAGCTGCCATCTGTAAGAAAGGTCTTTCCTAATCAATTTACTTTTCAACAAGCAAGATATTACCTAATTAATAAATTTTGCTTATGTTAACGAAATTGATAACATTATTTTCACAGGATAACTGTCCTGTGCATACAGCAGGGGTTGTTCATTGATGGTTTGATGAGAATAATATCAATTTATTACCATGGCCTGCAAGAAGTCCGGACTTGAATCCCATCGAAAATGTTTGGGGCTATTTAACTACAAAAATTTATACCAGGGATTTTGCACCAAATAAAACCGATGAATTATGGGAAAGAATAAGAAATGCTTGGAAGGAACTGAGAGAAGGATACAATATGGAAACATTGGTCAACTCTATGCGAAACAAACTGCAAAGCGTAGTAGCAATTGAATACTAATACATATTTATTAAATACATATTATTATATAGTTTGTTTACTTGTGAAACTTTGCTAAAATACAAACATCAAAAAAGTAATAGCTATTCCTATAACCACAAGCAACGCCCCCCATTTAATAAGCCGAAAATCGCAAAAATAACCATAGTAACAAAAAACCGTGCACTTTGAGGTGTCCGTAACTGTACATTACCTATTGCCGCACAAAAATTTGGTACGGGGGTATCTAGAAAACGGAAGCGTACAAGGTGTAGTAGGCGTAAACGTATTGGAGGCGCGGTCGTTTTTAAATCGCGAAGGAAACGCCGAATTCGTTCTAGAGTAGTACCTGTTCCCAAGAGAAGAGGTATATTGCCGCTTATACCCATACTTGCTGCATTAGGAGCATTGGGGTTCCTCGGAGGCGGTGCTGCAGCAGTCGCTAAAGCGGTTGGCGACTCAAAGGCTTCTAAAAAGAATCTCCAGAAAAAGGAACGGCATAACAAAGCTATGGAATCCATTGCTCGAGGAAAAGGACTATATCTACGACCGTATCAGTCAAAAAACTACCGTTGAAGCTACCACGCCGAGCGTTGACGAACATCGATATTGCACAGTACGTTAAACGCTTAGAAATTCCCCATTTTAGGAGGATATTTATGCGAGATACCCTACCAGACAAAATTCGTCAACGAGAATGTGGTGTTACTAACTTAGACGATGATGTTGGACCTGGCACACATTGGACAGCCTACGTTACAGCTGATCGATTTGTTCTGTATTTCGATAGCATAGGTCGCTTACAACCTCCTCCCGAATTAGTAAACTACTTTCGCAGCGATGGTAGCAACAACACAATTATGTACAACTCTAATAGATATCAAAAACTCGCATCATACACATGCGGACATTTGTGTCTCAAATTCTTATATAACTTTGGGAAACCGCTTTTGTCGTCAGTTTAAGTGCCGCGCTTCATCATGTCCAGTATATTCACTCTTACGGGAGATTCATCTGTTCTTACTGCAAATTTTGACCCTCCCATTTTCTTAGACGATGGTAGCGAATACGTCTTGGGATTGTTAAGTTTCGAAACCTACTATACCATTCCAAACGTTAGACCTCCCAACAATGAATTTTATCGTGTTGGAGAACCTCCTGTTATTATACCGGAGGGAGCATATGAAATTACCGACATTGCTGAATTTTTACATAACCAACTCGATTCTGATGCGGGTGTTAAACAGGTACTACTACGTGGAAACAACAGCACCTTAAAAACCGAAATAAAGTCCACCGTTCCAATCGACTTTCAAAGCGACAATACTATCCGGGACATGTTATGCTTTGAGAAAAAAGTTTAAGCTGAACATGTTACGAAAATTTTGAACATCAACTCGATTCTTATTCATTGCAACATCTCCGTTGGTTCATATAAAAATGGTAAGCCCGGCCATATCATTCACCAATTCTTCCCCATAGTACCACCCGGGTACAAAATAGTGGAAACCCCTAACCCTGTCATCTATCTACCGATCAGCACGAAACAGATCACTAACTTAACTATTAAAATACTAGACCAATCGGATAATCCTGTCAGTTTTAGTAAGGAGACCGTTACGGTAACATTACATTTAAAGAAACTGTAATGGGTTTTCGATTCACCACTCCGTACCGCCCCTGCTTTACTTCCTATAAGAATCGTCGCCCACACCCTCGTAAGATCAGTACGGCTTCGTCCACCACGCAGCTAACTAAAGCAAACAGAGACTTCTTGCGGTCCTTAGGCTTTACAATAGTGTAATGAGTATTTTAAATATTGGAGAGCGAGTCCTCGTCGACACTTCTATCATTAGCAATCAATTGCACACACATCAACCGTATACAAACCGTTTTGACTATAACGATGAAATTCGAATTCCAATTCCCGAAGATATGTCAACTCTTGCCGGCCTGAGCTGTCTGTACCTAGAGGGAAAGTTGCGGAAGGAAAACGGTGAGGTTACAACGGCTAAATTCCTTAACAATGGTTTGGCTCACTTATTTAGCGAAATCCGATACGAAATTAATGGCGTCGTTGTCGACTCTGTCACCAAACTTGGTATTACGTCTACTCTTAAGGAATATGTGTCCTACAGTTCCGCTGACGTTAAAAAGCTTCAAAATGCAGGTTGGTTTGCCGGCGGCGATCCTCCCATTACCGATCAGGAAGGTAACTTTAGTGCCTGCATACCGTTGAGAATGCTGTTAGGATTCGCCGAAGATTATGGTAAAGTAATACTTAACATCCGACAAGAACTCGTATTAATTCGCAGCAATACCGATGCCGACGCCGTATTCAGTACTACCGTAGAGGAGACGGCTAAAGTTACGATTGACAAACTATATTGGAAGGTTCCTCATATCACTCCAGGTCTTGCTCAAAAATTAGCCCTGACCAAATACATCGGTCGCATTTCGCAGCTGGCAGCTTCATATCATACCCGGTGTTAATGCTGTGACTCAACATTCTCACGCTATCGCTACAAGCACAAAATTACAAACCCCCAGATATGTCATCGTAGGGTTTCAATCAGGTCGTTCGGGGCTAATCGCTAAAGACAATGCTAATTTCGATAAAATTGGTCTTACTAATTTCCGAGTTTATCTGAACACCGAACGATTCCCATACGACAATTTACATAACAATTATGCACTCAATCATTACGCAACATTATACGACATGTATTCCAAGTTTCAATCATCTTATTATAGCAAAATCGATGAGCCCTTCTTCTCCCGCCATGACTTTGCAGACAAGGCGCCCATTGTTGTAATCGATTGTTCTCATCAAAAAGACTACCTTCATGCAAACGCTGTCGTTTTTCGTGTTGAATTTGAAACTTCCGCTAACGTGCTAGCCAACACAACTGCGTATTGTCTCGTTCTTCACGATCAGGTTTTTACTTACAACGCATTGTCAAAAGCAGTTAAACAACTGTAATTTCGCAAAACACTTCAGTTGCACCTCGACTTTTAGTGTAACTAGACCATCCTCCCTATACCTAATACGATTAAGATCATTATCGATATTCAAGGTTTTAAGACGTCCGATAAGCAATTTACCCCAAAAGAATTGGCCTCCTACGACGGTAACTCAGTATCTCACCACATTTTTAAACCCCCTTTCGCCCTCCATTCCTTAACACCTCATTTACAACAACAAGCCCGCTGGGTAATGACTAATCACCATTGCATCGACTGGAATGAGGGATTTACTCCAGCATACATGTTTCCTGCAATCTTGCGACGTCTTCTGCAAGGTGCCACCGAAGTATATGTGAAAGGTCGAGAAAAGGCAACTTTTCTACGCCGCTTTACTACCATCCCAATCATCGAAGTGGAAGAAAGACCGGCCCACACCCCATCACAACCCGCTTGTTTATATCATTCCAAACCGATTTGTTATTGAGCTGTATCTAACGTGTATCATATTTATAATCACTACATAATGGAATAAAACAACCTTTTTTTAAAATTTTTATTGTTTTTTTATTTGTTTACAATATATAGTTTAACTACATAGATTAAACATCTACGTACTAGTGGAAAAGCGTTCTACATAAATTGTCTGCCTATGTTCGGCGCACAAGACGTCTCGCAGTACTTCATCCATAGTAAGTATCCTCCGATGGAACCGCAACCTATCCACACCTGCATATTCCCACCATCCTTTTCGAGCTTCTCGATACGCATACGTCCACGTATGCAAATTATAAATCTTATTCTTCGAGTCGTCAAACTGCACGCTCTTCTTCATTTTCCTTCCTCTCTATAAAAACTTTTACTTCACACATATGCCATTTTAGGCCAAGACTATCCATTAAATCTACAAGGAGGCCTTCATCTATGGCTCCGTCTAAAAATAGTTGACCGACAGCTGCACCATTTTTGTACTGTTTTTCTTTTTTATACAACTCTTCGTCACTGAATCCGGAACGTCCTAACCCATATATGACTTCGTGCGACGCTTCAAAAGCTAAATCCTTTAACGAACTCACTAATCGTTCAACCGCACTAGGTACGTCTCTTGCAGCCGGTCGAGCAGCCTCTCTATAATTCATCCACATGACTACACTGCCAACTGACGACTCAGGGCTTCCACTTCGATGTCGTACTTTACCATAGAACTCGCGAACGTTAGCACTTCCACCATACACGCAGTCTTTTTAGAGTTCTCCTCCAGCTGATCCACTACAGACCATACATTTACTAAACAGTCTCCACAAAGGTTTGCTACACCCTTCACTATCTCTTTATAGAAACTCTCAAAGTGTAACGCTTTTAATTGTGCGAATCGCACTTCCACGAGTTTCTGCAAGCGCCACAATTCTTCTATAGTTTCGCTCGCTAAACGCACCTCTGACAAGCCCACTTCCTCCAATTTGATTATTTTCCTTGTCTGGATCGCTTCAAATACAATCCTCTTCTTTCCTATTTCCAGAGCTGGCTACTCACCGTCGAGAGAATAGAAGTAGTTGGAAATCACTCCTTGATTTGCAATCAGGGCTGTCCACTCCCATTCATTTAACTGCACCCAGTCATTTTTGGCACCCCGTATTATAATACTTGGGTTAAATTGCAAACTCCAATCAAACCCTACACTCACGTACTTAGAACTTGATTTATTTAATTTGTACGTCCTACTATTCAGAAGTTCTGGACAGAACAGTGGTTGCGGATTTCTTGCTTTATTACTCTGAACTACCTCAATAGCTTTCAACAAGGCTTCCATTTCTGCACGACTATCGGATGCTACTACCCTTGCAGACTCTTCTACGCGCTTTTATTTTTACATTTTCAAGGTTATATGTGGTAGGAGGTGAGCGTAAACGCAACCTTGAAGTCATGTTTACTGCACTACCTTTTTGGACTCAACAATTATGGGAACCTTGAGTTGAAATTCCACATATAACATATTTGGCTTGACTGCCCAAAATTTTAGCATATCACCCTTTTTTAATGTCATCCCAATCATTTCGTGTAATTTATAAGACCCCATCTTGTTGATATAAATTTGGGTATTTTCGGGATAAAGTAAGACATTTGTTATTTCAGCTTCACGGAAGAGAATAGTATATTCGATGTCACAATGCGGTAGGATGTACCATCTATCATCATTGAAGGCAATGGATACTAGTTGTAAATCTCGTTCATAATATAAAGGCTCGCTTAGCTCTTCAACCACAAACACCTGCGGGTGTGACGTGGAATTCGCATGCATATGTTTGCCAAATTTATCGATAAGCATTGCTCAAGCGTCGAACTGGATATGAATACTGAAAGCGTGGGCTTCTACTTATAAAATATCAATAATCATAGACGTCGTTAGGAGTGTAATAAAAACACAGACACCTTTATATACATATATTTAATCAAACCAACAATAAGTAATATATACTACATCCCCATCTGCTAGCCGAGCGAGAAAGCGCTGGATGGGGACCTCTACATGCTGCCGCCAGCACAGGAATGGGTCACCCTCGTATGTGGTGGGTAGCGTCCTCAGGAGGGTCGACTACCATAGGCCCTCGCTTCCAAGACTCATGGAATAGTCTATTGTTACGGCAGCCTGGAGTTGACGAGCTGATGGAGGTTTCGGTTCGGAGGTGATGAAGTATTCAAACTCCTTGTAAAATGTGGGGGCATCTTCAAAGAGTGCATCAACAACAATATCAGGCATGATGACTGGTAGCTGTGGTGGAAAAACGTTACGCTTTATATGTGAATCTCAAGGTAAGACCGTTGACCTTCTACGTCTCCATCCTTGACTACGCTTCTATATTAAGTTGCCTGTTTTCTGTAACAGTCATCATAATCCTCCAGCACCTACCATAATCATCAAGCAGCTATGGCAACAAATGCAGAACAATTTTACCGTCATTTTCGTCGGTTTTTGGATAGTTGCCCTCCAGCATCCTCTCAACGGTCTCTCCAGGCAGTGGTCACAATGGAGTATGCCTTGAACCTACAAGGAGAGACCCTAGCGGAGACGACCACCTTACGGACGTGGAGTGCAGTCTTCGACGGATCGTCAGCTGTGTGGTGGCAGACCAACATCTTCAAGCCAGTGGACCGGTACCTAGGCCTACTGGAGGATGGGGAAGTTACATTTATAACTTATACTTGGAAATTAATAAATATACTTAGAAATAATTCTGTGGTTTTATTTTAAAGTTTTGAGATTGTGACCTTGAATTGTAGAATATAAAACTTTCACAAACGTGTGCGTAGTTAGTTGCCATCATGAGCTCAGAACCTCGATATTCAGAAATTGGGAGCTGCTCCAAACGGCTACGAACATTCGGCGATTGGAGTCGAGGTCAAACTCCAGAATTGCTAGCAGATGCCGGTTTCTTTTGCATCAGCGACACGATTAATTGTGTACAGTGTTTCTACTGCGGAGTTCAAATTTCTGGTTGGGAGCGCAATGACAAACCCCTATCTGAACACCTCCGTTGGTCACCCAACTGCAAAATTGCCAAGGTCTACCAGCAATTACAAACCATAGAAGACTTGACTATGCAACTTATCGATGTGTTGCATTTTTCCTCCGGAGTAGATGTGGCTGGCAACAATGGAACGGGTGCGGCCGACAAAACAAAAGGTTGCTGTTGTCATAAGTGATGCAAAGTGCGGCGCCAAACCATTCACTAGTTGCCATCGACTTGTTGAACATGCTACCAATACAATTTTTGGTTGCTCTCGCTGCAGTTCATGATGGGATTCTCTACGTCCTTCAACCGCCGCGGTGCAGTTCAGCTTCTTTCGCCTACAATGATGGAGTGCACAACGTGACGTGGCGTAAAATGGATACCAGTTCCTTGACAACTATTTCCGTTTTTAAAATACAAGTGAACAACTTTACTGAACATAACGTTTTAACGTTCAAGATAAAATACCATTTCCCTTCATATGCGGTAGATACGAATTGGCAAACGATTTTGCTAAAAAATAAACCTGATGTCTTGAAGAAGCTGCCCTCGCCCGCGGATAATTCCTGCTGTATATCTACTATTGTTTTAAGCACTATTTTATTTGCTCTAATGTGTATGTCTGTAACGTATTTCTTAATCTGTTGGTATTATAATCATTTAGTCTAGCCACTACTGTAATTACTCTTTGTATGTGCATCTTAAATATAACTTTTTTTATTAAATTATGTGTATCTTTCACTCTACGAAGGTACTCTGGATGAGTAACCAAATATTCTATCAGACTCGATGGTCTAGAGGTAAAGATACCCTCGGCTGCAGATTGCGTTGCGGATATACAGGGAGACCTAGGTTCGAATCCTAGTCGAGTCATAATTTAGACATGAAGTATCCTAGGCGTTTACTTCAAGCTTAATTTTTTTTAAATAAATGTGTTAAGCGCAGTCTGTTCTAAGCACTACTTAATTCTTTGTATGCCCTTGGCCGTAAACGCGATGTTGACCTTGAATTTTTTTAAAGTAGCCTCAACCTCGAACGCGGGTTTGACCTTGAACGTAACCTCGCTCCGAACGTGGCCTCGCTTCGAACGTGACCTTGGGCTTGCACGTGGCCCCGCCTTGCATGTGACCTTGGGTTTGAACGTGGCATTGCCTTGAACTCAAGGTCAAGTGGTGGGGGAGGTTCCAGAACCATCCACTTCCCTCTACTAAACTCCTATTAAATGATAAGATTTTTCGTGAAACGGATTTATATATAGTTATTTATCCTATACCTACAATAGTCAGAAAAGGTATTTTACCTAGGATCCGGGCCTTACTCATAAGTGTATATGTTTATGCACGATATTAGTCAGCCGAGTGAAGAAATCACACGAATGCATGAAAGCAACTTCTCAGTGAGTTATGTACACTATTTTTGCTACCACCATAAAAGCTATCGTAATTAACGATTTATTAGTTTTTTACATCATAAACAAAATTTATATTTATGGTGTTATTGTAACAGTTAATGAAATTAGAGGGATGTGTTGATCTAGCAGTATTCAACGTGTGTGATAGTACTTGCTGTTGAACGGCAGGTCGCACGATGGTTTCATTGGCAATTATTGGCAGTGGTAGGTCCTGAGATACATCTGTCTGTGGTCTTGAAGATGATGAACAATTAATAGCTTCTACAATTTTGTTGGTCAATGATTCATTAATGTACTCTTCGTGGCTCTTAAGGGCAGTAATGTCTCCCCCTGCACCGACCAGTATTGTTGCCGATCATCGTCGGTGACAATGACCTGTGTAAAGTTCAGGATCTTTTAGATTTAAATAGCACGCTGTTTGTTTCGGTAGGTATGCCTGCGAATGTATTAATACCTACTAGCTGTCGAGTGCATTTCTGATTTCGATTTTAGTTGTAGCTAATGTAAAACAATATTCTGCAATATTTCTTACGGGTTGCCTACAAATGATATGTAATACTCTACACTTGACTTTTGTTTTTCAAAAGTTATTAAAAAAACGAGTGGCACAAAAGTGCTTTGGAAGTAGTCCGCCTATCTGATAAAGAAAAAAAACATTGACTGGTAAAAAAAAATGCAGTTGTTTTGATACTTTGTTTTGTTATTTAGACAGTACCTACCTACTTTCAAAAATCTAATTAACCATCATATTATATTGGTTTTTATTCAAAAACCTAAGAAGAGCATGCAGTAAATACTTATAATTTTTGGTAGACGTGACCATAAACTAAGAAATTAAAAAAAAAATTATTTGCTCTTTAAAACTGATACAGTTTCGAAGTAAAGAAAATATGTAATTTACAATTTTACGGTTTATGGTCTTATAATCAAGAAATCTATTTAAGCATTATCAACAACACCAAAAACCAGTAACAAACGTTACAATTTTCTACTGTATGAGTTTTCTACTCTTCCGTATAGAAACAAAGCTTGAGTACTACCAACGAAATCAAATCTGAAAAAAACTCAGATTCTGCATAAAAAGTGTTAATATGGTATATGTACCTGTAATAAATAAATTACAAATGTCGAGCAATGTTAAAACTAACGTTCGACCATAAATTAGACAATTTTGTTAGTTTTAAGGAAGTTATTGTAATTTAAATGCAGTTCACAATATGCGTTATTGCAAGCTACCTTTACGCAAGCATTATTATTGCTCTCAGTTTTGGATCAAACTGCATCGTTCTTGCTTACTAACAAGGATTTTGCAGACAAGTCTCGCAATAAAACCAAATAATTCACTACCTTTAATACAATCTCAAACACTGAATTGTGTTCATCTGTGAATTGACATAAGCCACAAATGTTCTAAGCGGTAGTTAGACCTGGCTACTCCGTCCACACTTTACTTCCAACCCTTCATCCTTTCAACAAGTTCCACCCCGTCAGCATAATAACCTGGTTCTATAAATCTACAAGTTACGTTTTCTTAGGTGCTTCCTAAAAAGGGAAAGAAAGTAAGAAGACAAGAAATCACATATGCCAGTGAGCCACTTGTAATTATCGTCACATAAAACGACCCTAATTAGAGAAGGAGAAAAATATGGAGTGATACAAAATATATGTATCATCGAAAGAAAATACGTAGGTATATGTATAATTAAATCATTACCTTCTGCATTTGTATAAGATGTAACAGGCAAAAATATAGGTCCCTCAATTTTATATCCAAGAACTGTAACTGACATTGTTAATTTTGTTTATCGTTGTTCCGTTTGCGAATACAAAACAACACATAAAAATTATTTAGTTAAACATATGAGGTCTCAGGAAAGGAGAAAAACTAAAATACATGGATTACTAAAAACTCAAGCTTTTGGTTTTTCTTCTGTATGAGACCCGGTATGTATGACTACACATCATTTATATTTGTTGCTCCATATACACAAACGGAGCAACTATAATTTTTTTCCTGCATGAGAACTCGTATAGAAATATTGTAATGGTATTAAGCCCAAGACTTGGCTCTGTTAGTAGCGCAGGATAATTAACCGATTCAATAAACACAGAGCCTGCAAGAAATGAAAAAAGATGCAGAAGAACACAACAATAAATTCAGAATTGAAGCAGACGAACGTGAAAGAAGGCTAGTAGAAGCAAACCGAATTGAAGCAGAAGAACGTGAGAGAGGGCTAAAAGAAATAATCCGGAGTAATATCCAAGATGAAGCAGTTGGAAAGAATGTGCAAGAATTGAAACAAGATGCCGAAAAGCCGGCACAGAATGAAACAAGAAGCAGAAGAACGTGACAACTGGTTGAGAATAGAAGCAGAGGAACGAGAAAAAAGAGTAAAAGAGGCAATGCGAAGTGATGCGGAAGAAAGAGAGAGTAGGGGACATAACCATACCGAATTAATGATCAAAGGGTTAAAACAAGAGTTTGGAAGTATGCAAGTAGATAGTAAAAAAGAATTGCAAGCGGAGATCAACGGGTTCCAGCAAATATTAGTAGCATTTAAGGAAACAACAAAGAATGAGATAAGGCAGGACCTACAACAGGAGGTGTCACAGTTGGTCGACGAAAAGTTGGAAAGGAAAGAAGAGGAACTAAAATGCCGAATCAAAAGAGTCGAAGTCCAGACGCAAGAAAAGCTAATAGACACCAGGCACCAAGAAAGGATAGATTTGGAATTAAACAGTCTAGAAAAGAAGGCAGATGAACGGAGGGCCAAGGTGCAAGAAGGACAAAGCCGAAACGCAAATCATATCGCTTTTGTGGATAACCAAATCACGAGGGAGCTACAGGGAATGCAAGGTACGAACAATTACACGAATACCTTGCAATCCCGGCGACTCCACCCATGAGCACGGAAATGATTCCTAGATTTAAGGGAAGGTACGGTGAATTGCCGATGATTTTCATAGCAAAATTGGACGTCATGAGGACGACACCGACCGAAAGTAGAAATTAAAATAGATGGAATGAAAAAGTGCATCCAAATAAATGAAATAATTAATCCTTGGTCTGTTTCCTAGAATGGGGATCAAGAGCGTGAAAATTGTTGCCTAGCTAAAATAAAAGCAGGAAACGATAAGATTTGTTGCCTAGCCAAGAGTGCAGGAGGCGAAATAACTATAAATAATTGTAGAATCATAGAAGGAATGCTGGATGATAAACAGATCGGAAGTGATTACCTACAATATAAAGACAGAATTATGGAAATAATAGAGAAGAATAAGGAGATAATAAATCAGAAAACAGGACAAGCAACTAAATATTGCCATAGACTTGTTTTTGACGAAACGATGGGCTTCAAGAGTAAAACGTATCCAATACCGTTTGCACAGCGCCAGAAAGTGAAACATGAGTTACAGAAGATGCTAGACGATGATGTAATAGAACATTTAAAAACGAACTTCGTTAATCCGATGGTGGTGGTAAAAAAGAGCGATGGTAGTCTTAGGTTATGTTTAGACGCACGTAGGATAAATCAAATAACTAAACTCCACTATGAGAGTCCGCAGACAATTGATGCCTTATTAAGTCAGATATGTGATAAGAAAGTGTTAACAAAGTTGGATCTTAAAAACTAATTTTTGGCTGATTCCATTACACGAGGACTCGGGGAAGTACACAGGATTTTGCATAGAGGGGAAAATATTCCATTTCAAAGTAGTCCCATTTATCTTGACGACGTCATGTGCAGCATTGGTAAGAGCCATGCAACAAATTCTAAAGAAATACGATGAGTTCTGCGTGCATTACATAGATAATATTTTGTTATTTTTACGAGATGTGGAACAACATTTGGTACATTTAATTTACGTTTATTTATACGTACGTTAAATAAAAATGGGTTAAAATTGAATTTGTCCAAGTGTCAGTTTATGAAAACGAATGTAGGCTACTTAGGCTACGAGATTAGCAATAATGGGGTCACAATCAGTGAAAAAAGAATAGAGGAGATAAAGAATTTGCCTCGCCCCAAGAATTTTAAAACGTTGAGAGGATTACTTGGCCTACTGAATTATTATAAAAGTTCATAGCAAACTATTCCGGGTTAACCTTACCATTGGTCGGGTTGTTAAGAAAAGATACTAAGTGGATCTGGAATGAGGATATAGAGAGAGCGTTTAACAATTTAAAACACAAATTTCAGCGAAGGATTGTTACTCAAGTACCCAAACTTCAATAAAAGCTTCATATTAAAGACGGACACATCGGACATGGCAGTCGCTGCTGAGCTAATACAGGTTTAAGAAGGAGTAGAAGTTTCAATTTGCTTTATATCACGGATTCTGAAGGGTTATGAAACAAGACACACTATCGCTGAAAAGAAAATGTTGGCAATTATCTTTGTGATCAACAAGTTAAAGTTCTACTTAACAGGAAACAAGTTCTACATAGAAACAGACAATTCAGCAATATCGTTTCTTAAACACAAAACGTTCCGTAATGACAGATTGTACAGATGGGCATTGTACTTACAACAGTACGATTTCGAGATAAGACCTAGACCAGGGAACATGAATGTAGTAGCCGATTTCTTAAGCAGGAAGGGCGCAGCAAAGAGTAGAAGGCAGAAACAATTATTGATAGGGATAGAGAAGATTCATCAACAAGGAACGTTTTCAAAAGAAAAATTATTAGACAAGCAAGAAAATTTGGAATTTCAACAAATAAGAAATTTAGTACAGGAAAGTCCAGAACAAGGATATAAAGGTTTCAAGATAGTAGGTTTATTGGTAAAATTATTGAGTGGTAAAGAATTAATATTATGCACCGCTATAATAGAGCACAGTACTTGACACCGGAACTATCCGAAGAAGACATAATTCAGCATCTGTACAGGCACTTAGAGGTCGAAATAGCAAGAGCGGTAGCCGTACAGAACGTAAAGACGCTCAGAGACTGTTTAGAGAGAGTTCGAAACTACGACCTGGCCGTTTATAATGAAAAAGGTGAAAATCAAAAATAAGAATTTAAAAATTTTAGTAAGCGTAAATTGGAAGATACGTTTGGAAATAATTTTAGGCCGAATAGAAACAATTTTAATAATAATAACTACAATAGGCAAGAAGGTCCCTACAATAACAATAATTATCAAAGAAGGAATTTTAACAATAATAATTGGAATAGACCAAATTTCAATAGAAAGAATCAGCAAAGAAATTACAACGGCCTAATTCATGAGAGAAACAAGAGCCGATGTCAGAAGTCGGACGTGAATCAGCAACCGAATAGACAATTCCTTAACACCATGTTTGTAGAAAGAAGAAAAGAAAGTACGGACGATATGAACAGGATAGTAAGAGCAAAGGTGCATGAGGAGCCCTTGATGGTTAAAAAAAAACTCAATTTTTGTAAATTATGTAAATAAACAAATCGCCTACGATAAAACGGGAGAATTTTTGTTAGGAGAAAGCGAAGATAAAATTTCAAGCTCATGTTTACCCTTTATAAAATTACAATTTTTAGATCAAGAATATTATGCTCTAATTGATAGTGGAGCAATGATTTTATTAGTACAAGAGGAAGTCCTAACTATTTATCTAAATGTTTTACAAAGTAATAAAATTAATGTAAATAAAATCGATTTATTGTCTGCAACAAGGAAAAAGATCTCTAGAAGAAGTAAAGTATTAGCAATCAGGATCAGTATAAATAAAAAGAATATGATGTACGGTTTTACATAGTGTTACGTTTTTACGTTTCGGGCTATTACAAATTATACGACGCTTCTTGAACATAGCATTTATTTACGATTTACCTTAACTATTTACAAAGCAACTATTAAGGCGGAACATGAATTATTTATAAATGCAGGAACTAATTCTAACAACAGATATACTTTATTTATTTATTTACGACTTAACATAAATGATTTATATGGTTATATTTATTTGCTATTCACGCGTTATTTATTTCTCTAGAGTTATGTTTACACGGGTTCATTTATATTGCAGTTTACGCGCTTCGACTTTAGATGAAAATTGTCCTGTTATTTTCGCCGCGCTTATTTATATATCGCCGACTGATCCCTCCTGAAAGCATCGAGATACTCCAAAACATTCTGGCACATGCTGACGCACGCAGAAGTCACCCCGAGGTCGTCCCCGACGGCTGACTCACCCGTCGCCCGCGACTGGGTTGCAAGGTTCTTCTGGAATGTGACCATCTGTCTGCACGCGTTGCGTGCATCATCCCCGAGGTCGCTCTCGAACGCTGACCCATGTGCGGCTCGGCTCCCAAGATCGTTACACTGCCTCCGCCTTAGGTCGTTCTGTCCCAGAACGAGTTGCGTCGGGTGCCCGTCCTCTTGCTCTTGTGGGAGTTCTATGGCGGTATTTGCAGGCGGTGCCCTTCTTGCACACGGACTGACTGAATAAGCAGCAGTCCACCGTGGGCTCAATGCTTCGCAACGGCTGTAACAGCAGACCTCGATCTGGATGCCAGTTGCCTCTTGCACTGCCGATCGGTAGGCTATCAGGAACGGGTGTATGTATTGGCCCCAATCAAGCTGATGCTCGGAAACCACCTTGGAAAGATGCTTCCCTATGGTTCGGTTTATCCTTTCCACCATGCCGTCCGATTGAGGATGGAGGGCAGTGGTCCGGGTCTTGTATATTCCCAGCAGCTTGCAGACGTTCTGGAACAGTCCAGACTCGAAATTCCGGCCCTGGTCGGAATGTAACCCCCGGGGGCTCCAAAACCGGCTGAAGCACTCCTTAACCAGAACATCAGTGACAGTACCGGCCTCTTGATTCGGAAGGGCGTACGCTTCGGGCCACTTAGTGAAGTAGCTCATGCACACCAGGATGTACTTATTTCCCGCTTTGGCTTTGGGGCATGGTCCGGCGATGTCAATGGCTGTCCCCTCGAACGGACCACCGGCGTTGTACTGCCACCTTAGAGCTCTACGTCTTCCAACCGGTCCATTTCCTGTAACGCAGGCTTCGCCCCTCCGTCACCACTCTCGGACGTCATCTCTGCAGCTCGCCCAGTAGAACCTTTCTCGGACCTTCTGCAACGTCTTCTTCAATCCAAAGTGTCCCCCAGAGGAGCCATCACGCAGGTGGCGCAGAGCATTAGCCACTCTACTCCTTGGAACCATCGATTGTGATCGCGTTGCCCTACCGTCCTCATCTTCCAAGATTCTGGTCAAGCCGTTATTTTCCAGCTGCAAGAAGTCCCATTTCACCCAATAGGTCTTCACCGTTGGGTTGGTGACGGGGACCTCCTACCAGGTAGGTCGATGACCATCTCGCTTTCAGGCTATAACCGTACCTAAGTCGGGGTTGTTCTCCTGGTTGTTCTTCAAGTCGTCTAACTCCCACGAGTCGTCGACTACAGTGGTACTATTGATGGGTACCGCACGACTCTCTAGCTTCGAACACTGACCGCGGTCCGCAGGGCAGGGCCCCCTGGATAACGCATCGGCGTTGCAGTGGGCTGCGCCAGTTCGATGATTTATTTCAAAGTCGTACTCTTGTAGGCGTTCGATCCACCTAGCCACCTGTTCTTCGGAGTTCTTGAACTGCAGTAGCCATTTTAGAGTAGCATGGTCGCTCCTCAGCAAGACTCTTCTGCCAAACTCGAATGATTTATGTTTTACTACATTGGTACGGCCGCTGGGATGATCTCCGTACTCGAAGATGTCTTGGTACCGAGCCACCAGTTCTTCGATCATCCTCCGTTCTTGTTGGCTTATGCCTCTTCCCAGGATCGTGTTTCTCCTGACGGTTGCCGGTTTCCTGTTGACGTTCATCATTCTTACTGGGACCTTAAGCCAAGTCTCTACCAACGTCTTCCCAACCAGGATACCACTTGTATTGCGATCTCTTCTCTTGGGTGTAGGGAAAACTCCTCCCCACCCACGTGCAACACGCCGCGTCCCAGGTCTAAAGTGAACGCACACTTATTCCTAACATCCATTCCCAGGATTGTGCTTCTCCTGACAGTTGCCGGTTCCCTGTTGACGTTCATCATCCTTACTGGGATCTTAATCCCAGTCTCTACCAACGTCTTTCTAACCATGATACCATGAGTGACTTCCTTGTCATGATCGGGTTCAATCCTGCGCACTACGTTGCCTCGGAGATCGCCATCCAGGTATGCATTCACGACCCTCTCGGTTCGTCCCGGCAGAGTAACATCTTCCGCCCATACCACTTGTACTGTGATCTCTTTCCTTGAGTGTAGGGAAAGCTCCTCCCCACCCATGTGCAACACGCCGCGTCCTAGGTCTAAAGTGAACTCTTATTCATAACATCCATTCCAAGGATGAACTCCTCCGCAATGTCAGCACTCAGGACCCGACGCTTGAGGGTTTGATTCCCAATCTTCGATATCAAATCAATTTCCCCATGTGTGGTAACTGCGCCTCCCGTGGCAGTGCGAAGGCGTGTCTTGTTGTGCAGCAGCTGACCCTCGTTCCGTACTACGTCAGACCTGGCGATGGACTTCGTCGCTCCAGTATCCAACAGCAGAGACAGCCGTTTTTTCGCCAGGCTTTCAGCTCTTCCTTGAGTACTTCCTGCGCCCTTTCTGCCTGCTTTTGGCCGGCTTTCAATTCTTCTAGCGCCTTTTCTGTCTGCTTTTGGCTGGCTTTCAATTCTTCCTTAAGATCCTCTTGTGCTTTTTCTGCCTTTTCTTGCGCCTTTTCTGCCTTCTCTTGGCCAACTTGCATCAACTGGAAAAGTTGTATTAATTGAGCTTCCATTTTGCTGCTTTGGGATTTCGTTACAGACATCCACAACACACACACTTAAATTTGTTTATCGGTACTTAATCAATTTATTTAATGTATGTCCAATATTTTTTTCATAGCCTCTGGTACAACCCGACACCTGACGCCACTGTTACGTTTTTACTTTCGGGCTATTAAAAATTATACGACGCTTCTTGAACATAGCATTTATTTACAACGATTTATCTTAACTATTTACAAAGCAACTGTTAAGGCGGGACATGAATTATTTATAAATACAGGAACTAATTCTAACAACAGATATACTTTATTTATTTATTTACGACTTACTATTAATGATTTATATGGTCATGTTTATTTGTTATTCACGTGTTATTTATCTCACTAGAGTTATGTACACACGGGTTCATTTATATTGCAGTTTACGAGCTTCCAGTTTAGATGAGAACTGTCCTGTTATTTTCACCGCGCTTATTTATATATCGCCGACTAATTCCTTCTGGAAGCGTCGAGGTACTCCAGAACATTCTGGCACATGCTGACGCACGCATGAGTCACCCCGAGGTCGTCCCCGACGGCTGACTCACCCGTCGCCCGCGACTCGGTTGCAAGGTCGTTCTGGAATGTGACCATCTGTCTGCACGCGTCGCGTGCATGAACCCCGAGGTCCCTCTCGAACGCTGACCCATGCGTGGCTTGGCCCCCAAGATCGTTACAATAGTATCTGCTTTAAATGTACAATTTGTGATAGGTGTCGATATTATTCAGCAAATAGGGCTTAAAATAGTGCAATTCAGATCAATTTTAAATTACAGTCGACTTCGGAGCCTACCTGAGAGGGAGCTTGTCCTTTACCGAGAGCTAGCGTTTTTTTTAAATAATTGCAGTTGAATAAAATATAAAGAGGGGCATAGGTACAACCATTTATTTTGTGCAGTAAATAAATACATTTCATTTTAACGGGTCTCGTAATCTACTGACAGGCAAAGTTTGAGCACAGTAAAATATAAAACAGTTAATTGTGTATTGGATTTGCCTTACTTTAGCTGATATAAAAATTTAAATTAATAAATTAATAATAGAGGCAATAGAGGCATTACGAGAGGACCGAGAAAAATTTTGCCTTTCTCAAAGATTAACTTGTTTTTTATGTTGAAACGTTTTGTAAAATTTTAACCTTTTCTATATAGCCTCCTTGCAAATTCACACATTTCTGCCACCGATGCTTCAACTTTAAAATCCCGTCTTTATAGAAGTCGGCATTTTGCTTCTCCAGCCACTGGAAAACTGCACTTTTCACACTTTCATCATCTTTAAAATGCGTTCCACGTAAATGACTCTTTAAGTTCCTAAATAAATGGTAATCAGAGGGTGCCAAATCCGGTGAATATGGTGGACGTGAAAAAATTTGGAAACCCAATTCGGCCGCTTTTGAAGTTGCTGCAACGCAAGTATGGGATGAGGCGTTGTCATGCTGCAGCAGGACACCGTGGCTAAGCATTCCCCTTAATATTTTTCCTCAATTTACTTAAAAGAGACGCATAATAGTCTCCAGTAATCGTATGTCTTTTTTTTTAAATCTATGAGTATAACACCTCTTAAATCCCAAAAAACTGAAAGCATCATCTTCCTGGCCGATGCCTTGACTCGAAACTTTTTTGGGGGCGGCGAATTACTGTGCCGCCACTGCATGTTGGATTGTTTTGTTTCAGGATCAAAGTGATGAACCCAGCTTTCGTCCATTGTAACGATTTTGTCAAAAAAATTATCAGGGTCAGCTTCAGAATAATTTAAAAGTTGACGACAAATGTCGACTCGATCCTGCTTTTTAAAAGGTGTCAGCATGCGTGGCACCCACCTGGCAGATACCTTATTCAGGTGTAACTGGTCGTGTAAAATAGATCTTACCGACCAATCGCTAATCTTTGTACTTCTTACTATCTCATCCACCGTAATTCTTCTGTCCTCCATAACTAATTTTTCCACTTTTGCCACCATTTCTTCATTTTATGCAGTTGCAGGGCGCCCACTTCTTTCATCGCTTTCTAAGCTTATTCTTCCATGTTTAAAATCTATTGCCCAATGTCTAACTGTAGATTCTGAAGGTGCAGACTCCCTATATACATTTCTTAAACGTTTCGAAATGTCCGTGAAATGAATTCCTTCTTTTGTGAGAAATTTTATTACAGCGAAGTACTCGATTTTTCCATTTTCGATTACCCTGTTATATTCTGTTTTATAAATCAGAAGTTAATAAACGAAACTTTATGAAATTTATAAGCACAACTAACAAAACTTTGACAATTATGACAATCAAGAAATTTTGTTTTTTTCTATGGCTTAATGAGATCGGCAGAACTTTTCTCGGTGTCCTCGTAGAGCCATCTCAAATTGGCGCCTAACGTCGGAGCAAAGGTAAATTTTTGATTTATTTAGATTGTCCCTTACAAAATAAAACGTAGAGCCATCTCAATATACCTATTCCATCTATTAAGCGTCTGCGAGCGGTAAATGCGTATTTAGTATCTGGTAAATTTTAGGGGCCCCTTTCAAGTAGGCTACTTGTTTAACAAGTACTATCTACTTCAGACAACGTTATTAATAACTGAGTACTTAGTGAAATATATTTGAAAAACAGATTATAGATACCTACGCATTTTGTTTCCTAAAGCTTGCAGTAAATACTTGTATGCAGACGGCGGTTGCCTATAGCTTTCTATAATTAGCACTAAAACAATGCGTTGACACGTTTTTTAGTAATCATAGTAATGATAATTTGTTACGAAACCGAGATTTTTGTGGAAATGCCAATTTTCGTGTTTTCTGATTCGGAAAAAGTGGCTTTTCAAGTGATGTCTGTCTGTGAATCTGTGCTTTTCTCTACAACCTAGGCGGTTTAATCGATCGGCCTCGAAATTTATATGTTCATGTTTAATGTAAATTCAGAAATTCTATTAATTTTTGGTTAAAATAGGGCAACCGGAAGTAGTACTTTTCTCAGTTTTTCTCCTTTTATTGTGACAATTTTATAATTATTAAAAAATTCATATATTTTGTAGTTATCTAAATCTTTTGTTTAAATTTTTTTTTGTAAGAAGCTCAACAGGAGAAAAACTAAAATATATGGATTACTAAAAACTCAAGTTTTTTGTTTTTCTCCTGTATGAAACCGCGTATGTATAACTATACATCATTTGTAATTGTTACTCCATATACACAAACGAAGCAACTATGATTTTTTCTCCTGCATGAAAACTCGTTTATACAGATTGTCCGAAATCTGTTTGGAACATAGGAAATTAATGAGTGCGACAAGGAAGACATAAACAAAATGAGTAGCAGTACAAAGATAGAATGTAGTCATGGCTAGCTAAATTTTTAAACTAAAGTTAAGTCAATGAAACAAACACTTCTGTCAAATATTTTATTTGTCACAATTTATCAGTAAAATTTTAGAAAGTTTAAAATGCCGTATACACAGGAAGACAAAATTCAAATTATTAAATGGATTTATGGTGGTAATTCAGTGACTGATACTATCAATTTCTTTATAGCGGCTTTCGAAAATCCTCCCATTCCTTCACGTGGAACAATATCATATATTGTATTGTATTGAATGTATGGGCTGGGATTATCGGCAATAATGTAATTGGACCATTCTTTATTGATGGTAACTTAAATGGGCAAAGATATTTGGAGCTTTTGCAAAAACAAATAATTCCATCACTACAGCAACTTCCTGTTTATTTCCAACAAATTTTCTATCAGCAAGATGGCTGTCCCGCCCACAATACGGTTGTAGTACAAGCGTACCTGAACGATACCTTCCCTAACCATGTAATTAGTACGAGAGAAACAATTCCGTGTCCAGCGAGATAACCTAATTTGTCAGTAAATGATTTCCTTTTATGGAGATACATAAAAGAAATAATTTACAAGCACGAAATGCTTAGTAATTTAACTGAGTTATGGCAACAAATAATAGATGCGTTTGAAACGGTTACTCCTGAAATGTTACCCAATGTGCGGCAAGGGTATTCCCAGCGCAATATAAGCCTAATTTATTATTTCCTCTGACGAGTCGAATAACAGCAACTTCTGCATTTTGTATGACGCGTCCACGAACATTAGTGCGTGTATCTGTAGCTGGTAATAGTGACACTAATATTTATTGTGACAGACGCTAGGTGTAAGACGCTATAAGAATATTTGCGGTAAGTACATTACAGATTACAATATCTACGGTAAAATAATAATTTTAAATAGCTTTATTAGACGATATTGGTTCATAATGATTATTTATTCATTTCAATTTGCTTGCTTTAAACGATCCATGCAAGTGTAACAAACGTTAAGTCCAGAAAATTACGTTTCTGTGTGAGGAATTGAATTAAACGGACAAAATCCGATAAAAACATTTAAACAGAGGAAAACACATATATAAAATGTACCTAATTGCAAAATCCCATGTCTGGTTGACTCAAAAATGCATTATGGCGTATGGTAATTTTAAAACGCCGCCGCATAAGTTTACCGCATTCTTGCATTGAACATTTTGTAAATTATCCATTCTTTGTCACTTTCTTGCCTTGTAATGCTCATATGCTGCTTTGTATATTAGTACTAGTGCATAATTTTTATGGACTGCTGCAGCATGTTAGCTTCGATTATTATTAAAAATCTCCTTGCTAATTACGAAACATTCAAATATTGGCTTCTTAATGATTTTACGCAAAATGCCATTTAGTTTTTTAAAAGGACAGTGTATAGTGACCCAATTTACGTAATTTCAGATATTTTATTGCCCTAAACTTAAAATCAATAGGTATTATTAAAGATGTTAATAACATTTTGAAATTTGAAGTAAAAATATGAAAGCAACCTGAGCAATTTAATTGTCGAGCGTTCACAGTGTTCAAAAAGAAATTACTTAATGATTGGCAATGGAATATAAAAGTATTAGCAACAGCAAGCTTTAGAATTCATTAACATAATCACTGTTGTTTCTGTCATAAGTTTATATTATACGCTGATATCGCCATTGAAAATTCTAAAAATTGCCATATTCAACCCTTATGTAATTTATTTTTTTCACTACCTGGCTTGCAAGTGATCCTTACACAGTCCGATTTAAGTAATGTAGGAAACATTTACAAAACTTGTTACAGTTTCCATGACAATGTACTTACTTCCCTAGAGAAGTGAATTACTTACATCCCGCATTTACTATAACTGACGAGATGCCGTGATTGCAATTTGATTAACATGAAGAAAACCATTATCGCTCGTACTATTATCAATTTTTAATCAGAATACAAGGACAAAGCTCACAAAACAGCACTCGCAATCATATTCACACATTTTTCACAGTGCGTTTATAACTGTCAAACAAAACGTCCCAGTACTAAAACAACGCCCCAAGCTCCGAAATAGGCTACTAGATATAACTTAGAAAATGTAATAATATTACGCTATTACCATTTATTTTACATAAAATATTGGTAGTGAAAAAAAAATATGTACTTTACAGGATGTAGGAAGATTTACCCTACCCCCCACCTTGCATCAAACGGTTCTCGGTAGTGTAAATCTTACCTACATCCCTTGTAAAGTAATATACTATTTGAACACATAGTATAAAGGTCACTTGAATGTAAAAATGACTTCATTGTTACGTGCTTGAGCAAATGTCTTTTGTTTTTGTATCTAAAGTACGAATTCTTACTTCAATCAGCCGTTTTCAACTAGGTTTATCAGTCATCTGTCAACTTTCAACGGTCCCTGATCAACACTAAATTGATATTTTGTTTAAAAATTTCAGAAGTTACCTAATACATTTTTAATAACTATTTGTATTACTAGGGAGGAAAATGTATCATTCCCATGTATACTTATAAGCACCTGCATGTTTGATGACTTGTTTCATGAACTCAAGACGGGGTCTATTACAGGTCTTTTTCCAGCTTCAGTTCCTTCTATTGTTTGTATTATATAAGGATTATTTCTATACATGTGTCCTATCCATTTGTGTCTTCTTTATCTTAATGTGTTTATTAGTTGTCTTTCTTCTCCTGTTCTTTCTAGAACTTCTCTGTTTGTAATTCTTTCTAACCATTTAATTTTCAGCATCCTTCTCCATGTTCACATCTCAAAGGCTTCTAACAGACTTTCTTCTTTTTTTCCTATTGTCCATTTTAGATCCCTAAAGTACTGTGCTCCAAATACAAGTCTTAGCTAACTTTTTCCTTGTAGATAAATTTAGATTAGTTGATGTTAACAACGAATTTTTAGTACTGAATGCTTCTGCCGTCTTGGCTTATGATGCTGCCTAAATATTGAAAAGATGTTACTTGTATGAGAGTGTCTTTGTCAATTTTTCTGGTGTCCTCGAGCACATCATTACTTTCGTTTTCTTTGTATTAATTTCGATCTTGTATTTCTTCTTAAATATATCGTTTACATATTCTAACAATCTTTGTAAATTTCGCTCATCTGGGGCATCAAGAGCTATGTCATCCGCGAAATGTATAGTTTGTATTCTTTCACCGCCCACTATGATACCTGAACAGATTTCTTTGCATTCATTTATAGCCTGCTCTATGTAGAGTATGATTTTCATCTAGTGTGGCTATGGAGTAGTTACTAATTTACGAATGTAACTATACGTAACTTAAAAATCGAATGTCAAATTTGACATTCAAGTATAAAAGTAGTTACATTCATAAATTAGCAACTATTCCATCAAAATAATTTTTGATCATACTTTATATATTGAGTAATGCAAGTGAGAGGTTGCACCCTTGTCCGACTCCTTTTAGAATTTTTGCTTCTCTTTGACAGTCGTCGATTTTTATTATAGCTCCCTGGTTTTTATACAATTCTTTAATTAATCTTCTGTCTCTGTAATCCACATGTATTGTCTTCAAAATGTCCATCATAATATGCCAATGTACGTTATCAAACGCCTTTTTTATATCAATAAAGGCAATATATAAATTCTTATTCACTTGAATGCTTTTTTCAATTACATTTCTGAGGCAGAATATAGCCTCCCTTGTACCTTTGTATCTTCTGAATCCTTATTGATCTTCATTCAAATTGCATTCTATTTTTTTTAAATTCTGTACATACATAAACATAACCGTTAAGTATATAAACCTTTCAGTGTATATAGGAACAGTATCTATAATATAAGTCCTTAATTTGCTCAGGTAGATTATTATATTGTTTTGGGTCTTTATAAGACAGACTATTCTGATTAAATCTGCTACTAACTCTACTTAATTAAAAATTATTTCTTGAACGGGTGTTGTTATCGTAAATATCCTTAATAGTACCGTCATCTTAGGCATAAATATGCTTTCTGTACCAAAAAAGTCAGAGTTTTATTTTTTTTTGTAATAACTTTATTTTGACGTTCTGAAAAACATATTAAAAATCGAAGACGAGATCACGCCAGCGCCGGTGCCAGCGCCGGTGTTAATAAATATTCAAAGGTCAACAAATTCGGTTTTAGTAATGAAAACACTTATAGGGAGCTGATTCAAGATTTCGACCGTCACGAAATCCCGTCACGAAATCGTCACGCTCAAGCATCACGCAGCGCGCGCATGTACAGTGCAGTTGTGTGTCAAGTTGAGTGAGTGAGTCACTTATATAGGCAACATAAGCGAACAGCTGGTAAGTGCAAAGCACAAAATATTATATTGTAAGTAGAATTTCCGTTCATTAGCCTTAGCAAGCATAATATGGACGTTAACTACAAGTATAAGACGCCAAGTGTAAAAATTAATAGTATATAATATCATGAGGGACTAAAGTGCATCATTAAATCCCGCGAATGAATATTATTTCCTGAGGGCCCGTAGGGCCTGAGGGAATTAATCACTCAAGGGATTTAGGCACTTTAGTCCCGTGTGGTATACGCTATTTTTTGCACTTTTGGAAACATTATCATCAAATATTTTTGGGGGACCTCGATAGGCAAGTGCGGCGATCACTTGCAGTCGAGGTCACAGGGGTTTTTCGGGAGTCTGTGGCCGATGGTTCAAATCCGGACCTCGGCAGTTGTCAGCTCCAGGAAACCCCTTACCATAGGTTAGGTTAAGGGTAGTTTAAGGTAGTGGTAGTACACTAGTACGCACAATGGGCCCGGAAAAGTGGCCTAAGTGCTGTAGGACGTACAATCCACATCCACATCAAATATTTGAAAAATTTGAAATCTGTCAATTTGGAAATTGACAAATACGAATTTTATTAAGAACAAGCAAACCGCACGCTACGCGCTGCGAGTCTTGAATCGGCGCGCACGTGAAATAGGATACGCGAAAGGTCAAGCTCCGAGCCGAGAGCTAAGATAGGAAAAACAAAACCTAAACAAATATAAACATCCGTGAAGCCGGAACGTGAGATTTTATTTTGTGCCACAGACACACAGACAAGCACACATTAAGGAAAATTATATTATAGATGTTGTGTAAAGAGTGATTTTTTAAAAACTGAATTGCAGCAGGCCCTGTATAGCCTGAATCAGTTGGCAGTACTGAAGTGTATTGTCAGTCTGTGTGAAATTCGTGATTTGCAGGTCAAGTTTTGCGCCAGTGTGTGTCAAATGACAAACAAAACCTAACCTATTAACCTCGAATTTAACATAGACTGACAATGCACTTCAGTACTGCCAACCGATTAATTTTAAATACAAATTTTATTAAGAATGCTGTGTACATAAATTTACCATAGATACGGTAACATTTTTAATTGTTACTTTAGTCCCTAGAAGCTAAAGTAATTACTTCTGTCCCTAGGGATTAAATGAGCTACTTTAATCCCTGAAATAAGTGGCTAAAGTGCCAACTTTAGTCCCGCAGGTGCAAAAAATCAAATTATAGTGTTTGTTCTGAAATATTGTTTTGGTATAAAATTTCATGTAGCGGTCGTGGTGACGGTAATCAGATAAACAATTTCAACTGCAGACAGCGTTTAGCCACTGATTCATAATTTGTGTTGGAATTGTAGAAAATCGGTAATAAAAAAATTAATTCATGGTCATATCTTGTTTGTAAGCACATTTCTCTAATTATCGTTCAAGCATTTTACAATTTGTGCTAAAAATGGGAAAATCTAATTTCAAATGTGACGTTTCGAATGACTGGACTAAAGTCGTCTGTATTCAGCAGGATTTTGCACTCAAGGCTTTTTGCTTATAGGTAATCTTCCTCGGCAAATTTAATGATAAAATCTTTTTATGATGTAATTTGCCTCGGTAGTTCACCAAAGCAACAATCTTTCTGGCAAAAATTTTGTCCGGCAAAATAATGATTCCTTGATATAACTGAAAAATGTCGAAACTGTTTTTGTTTTTGTCGTTACTTTTTGCCAAACAAATTAGTATATTAATATAATGCATTTATTTCTCTAATTCTTGTTTCAATTTATTTTTTAAACTAAAAATCGTATTGTTTTCTGAACCTTCTGAATGTAGCATTATGGAACGTATTATCTCTGTAACTGTATGATAATGCAGTCGCTGGACCAACCAATGTACCTACGAGTGCTTCGCGATACATACAATTGACAAATTTTAAATACGAACAATTGGTAAATAAATATCCTAATTATGTACATTCGCATTGTTCATTGCATTCAGTTCCTTTGTTGGGTGCGTTTTTAAAATTTTTTTATTGGGTTTTCTGATTAACTTTTTATGTGTTTATGTTATGTATAAGATTTTTAACGTTGACATTTTGGGTCCTTTTCAGTGCTAATTTGTATTTCTTTTTTGGTATAATAATGAATGCTGTAACCTGTTCATTAAGCATTACTTTAGTGTATTAGTTAGGCCAAGTAACCAACATTTATATATTAATTTTAATTTATTTGAGTTTTTATGTGACAAACATGTGTATTTGCATTTTTGAACGTTATAATAAATCATGTTCATTATATACCTATCGTGTTTGTTTTCAACACCCTCCGATGGTTGCAAGGATTGTTAAATCTGTGATTTTTTTGTGAATATCTCGCTTCCTATGGCTCGGAGACCAATTGAGAATAATATCAAAAATGTCTTGTTCATTTTTACGTACAACAATATAGAGTAAAGCAAGTTGGCTATTCGTCAAGAATGGAGTATTTCACGTATTTTCTTCTGTGACTAATGACAAATAACTTTGGGGGTTCGCGTTAGTTTTGACACAGTTTGAAAATATTCGTACTCCGAGTGTGTCGATATTTTACGAAGGCAATCGTTACATTGACAAATGCAATGCCGGAAAATTGTTTTATATATTATAATGAACTTCTCGACAGTGGTCCTACCGTGACTGTGGAGCGTGGAATGAAAAATGTTACAGAATCAAGTATTAAAAGAAGTGATTAATATATAGAATATTTAACTAGTATTAACTCTGTAACAATGCATGTGGAGTGTCAAAGAGATTCTACAAACAAAAACAGTATTGAAGCATTTAAAAAGCGTCGTATCGAAGAGAGTCCGAGTACATCACAATCCAGTCCTCCGCGAAAAAAAAAATGGTCCAACGTTCGATTTTAAAAACTTGTGTTTGTTCTGTGCCGAACAAGCCAGTAAAGAGCTTAAGAAAAAAAAATAACATATAAGCAAACAAAAATTAAATCAAGCTTGGCTTTGAAAATTTAAATGTCGATTATTAATTCACATTATGTTGGATATGGACTATTATAACTAATATTTAAATTAAAAACATCAGAAGTAATTCACAACATGACTTAATTTTTTCAAAGCTAAGCTTGATTTTGTTTTTATTTGCTCACATGTTAGATCGAGCATTTTTAATGTAATTACACCTACATTTAAAGACACGGTTGTCAAAGCAGCCGACGCACGTGGTGATGAATTCGGTAAGTTAATGAAAAATTGTTGTGCAAAGTTGCTGCAAAAGCTGCATACCACAAATGTTTCACTAATTTTTGAAAATCTGCACCAATTGGTAAAACAAGACGACCAATAGATGACACAATTTTTGCAAACATGGAAAAAAATTGTTATTAAATAGATTATACCACTGACTATAACATCAACTAATGAAAAACGCTAAAAATGCATTGTTACACCAGTATTAACTTTTAATAATGTACATGGCAACGATGATAATCATATACCCTCTTGACAAATAGTCAAAAACCTTCACAAACATCGCATTATCTACTGAAAGTACAATCATAATAGCAACCACACTAACTGTAATTTTAATATTTATAAATAAACTGTTTAAACGTGATATAATCTAGCCGAATGCAACTCGTGTCTTCTTGATTATCAAATCATTTCTGTTTCCACTCTATATTGTATTAAGCAATCAGTTTTTATAATCAACATGGATTAGTACTACTGGGGAAACCATGTAACAAAAAACGCACTGTGTATCCTACCTTAAAGGTGGTGCGAAAATACTACGCACGTTATAAGACATTCTTCACCCTATATCTTGTAAATAAATAATCCATTGTACTTAAAAAATGGATAAAACCTTTTTTTGTGGGAAATGTTATAATCTTTCATTTTAATAATAACTTCAATTGGTGTTCGAGCCATATAAAGCAAGATATTCGCAAAAAAACTGAATTTATTGGCCTTTGACCTTGAATATTTATTAACGCCGGGTCGATCACATTCTCGATTTTTAATATGTTTTTAGAACGTCGAAATAAAGCAAATACAAACCAAAAAAAATTGTAGCTTTGATATTTTTGTTAAAGAAAATCTAAAATGAGTGGAGCATAACAAATGTACAATTACTGTGAAGATGATCAAGCAACAATCCATTTAATATTTTGAAAATAAATATCAATCATAGACTTTAACACTTTAACATATCTATTACATTCCAAAGTTATTCTTACTGCGCTACGTTATTTTTCTGTAAGATATCTATTTCTATATTATTCATTAAGAAAAGCAAAGTTGAACAAAAGTACAGATGTGAAGCAATGATAGTTTCATAAATTGATAATTTGGACCAACTACTCATGGTTCTTGACATACGTTGTAGCATATGAGTATTAGTTAAATATTTGTCTGTTTGTAAAATATGACGCTTTATAAAATGTGTTTACCGTTATACTTAGCAGTAGTAATAATTTTTAATATTAAACTATTCCCCAAATTATAATATATAATATAGCAGATAGAATATAATAATTCATGAAATAAAATGTAAATGTTGGCTACTTAGTAATTTAAAAAAATAAGTGTTTTGATCTTTTCTTACTTTTGTTCAAAATGTTACGTATTTAAAACCATTTCATAAATTTTTTTATAATTATGAAATATCAGTGAATTTAAAATATTTTATATTTAAAAATAAAACAAAGAAGGCACCTTAATCCTACAACACAATAAAAACTATTTTGAACAATTTAAAATAATGGAAGTATATAAGAAGGTCGCTACAGTTTTAAAAGTTAAATTTGTTTATATTATGTCATGCTTTACTTTTAAATAGTATAAGTACATAAAAATCAATACATATTTAATTGTAATTAAAATGTTGTAATATTAAACAAGTAACGCCCTCTATCAGATGTTCAAGTATATTCTACTTTCATATTATATACTTTCTCATGGTAATAAAACAGTAAATCTACATCTGCATCAGCAGTGTTTTAGCATGGGTGCATTACAGCCGTAGCTTATAATTATGATCGCATTAATAAACAAAAACCAAGACACCAATTAGACAGTAACTTTTATAGCAATGGCTGATCTCTTTTTAATTTGTTTTTCACAAAGAAATATTTATTACCAGTTTTGTTGTATCTATGTGATTTCCGTCAATTGTGATTTTAGACAAAAAAATCTGGGTGAATGTGCTATGTGTTTTTTGGAAACTTTTCAATTAGGAATAATGCAGAAAATAATTCGGTTTAGTTTTTCTAGCAGAATCAACCAACAGTGGTAAACTGAGCATTAACTGTAAATTCATTAATGTAACTCATAATACCTTGCAACAAATTATTTTGTTATCATTTATTTCTTAGCATACAGGTAAGTAAACTATACCTGTTTCCAAAAAAGTATAGCGCATCACATATTTAATTTTTTTCTGGGTACATACATCATAACAGATACCAAAAGATTTAAAACAATTTGCTAGTGAACTTTCTGGAAGAAAAGTATCAGCCTTGCCATTAAAGAGTTACTCTCTGATCTCCACTACTAGTCTATCGATAATAACTAATCTTATCCAAAACGATTATTTACTTATATACATATGGAGTGTCATAATGAATATTATCAAAATCCATCAAAGCGTTGTATTTTTATAATTAAAAAAAATATCTTTGAAGCATTTTTTTAGGTGCTGGTTTGTTAGGACTAATGTACTCTGACAAACAATGTGGTGAATTGTAGTCATGTTAATAAATTTAAAAATAATTTCATTCAATTCATTCATAATCGTTTGCCCCTTTTACCTTTCGGTGTCGAGGATATTAAAGTTGTTACTGCATTATAATTTGGTTTGTTGCTTCAAACAAAATAAAAATTAGTTTGTAGCTTATTTAACGATATTTATTTTTCAAAGTACTGCATCTGCTAATATTGTAAGGACATTATCAGCTTTGCTACTCATCACAAAGTTATAATAATAACAATAATAATAGAACTATAAGACGTAGTGCGGCAATCCACATAATTAGTTTTGTTTGCTATGAGATGTGGCAGTGAGTAGTCTGTAGTGCAGTGGAAATTTTATAAATATAAAGGCATCAATTATATTTACCAGCATTTAATACCAAGCATACTGTAGTAAATAAGGTTTTGCAATGGTTAGTGACCGTCAGTTAAGATCAAACAGTGTCAGTGATGATGATGCAACTGCGCAAAAAATTATTGTGAAATTTCTAGCTGCTGACAAATTTCTGAATTCAATTAGTGATCGACTATTTGCAATGGGCTGGTAATTAAAGTCAGGGATTGGATTATCATTAGAAAGTTGAAATAATTAAAGGTAATTTTGGTTTCAATTTTATTCGTATATATGGCGATAAAGATAATTTATCATTTGGTGCGACTGCTGCGTATTGATCACCTAGTAAGGAAATTGATTCCTGCAAGATTTTGAAATGATTTTGTCAGGATTTAATCAAAATATTGAATTTTTTTTTGGCGAGACAATGAGACAAAGAAGAGCTTGTTCAAAATGAGTTCGGAATTAAGAAGTATGAAAATATTTATTAATAATGACCTGACATAAACAGAAAGGAAAATCCAGAAACAAATCAGAGACCCGGCAAAAGTTGAGGAACAAAAAGGTAACAAGACTAGGATAGCATATCAGAGTTTAGAGATAAACGATAAGAAGCTGGTATGAGACAGACGCCAAAAAATGCTGGTGGAAACTACCGGCACAAAAAACTGTTTGCGAGAAAACCAGAAGAAAACTTGACAACGACTATGGCTTCGTTAAAGGTTTACGAAAAAAACGATTACAAAAATAGTATCGGACAGGCATATTGTGAAAATTGGTACTTGGAATATAACCACGACGTTGCAGGCAGGGAAACTGGAAGAAATAGCCAATGAAATGCTTAAATAAGAATTTGATATTATTGCAGTTCAGGAGGTTAAATGGCTTGGGTATGTTTAGCGGTAGTGTTAAGCAAGGGCACCACGGAATTCTCACACACAAAGTAAGTACAGCGATATTATGTTTCTCACCAATTAGCTATAGGATCTGCAAATTGAGAGTCAAGAGAAAATTTCATAACAGAACGCTCATTAATGCATATGCGCCCACCAAAGCAGTAGATGCCGAAGTTGCAGATGGTTTTTACGAAGAATTGCAAGTAATCCGTGAATCATGCCCTAAGTTTGACACTGTTATACTTTTAGGGGACTGTAATGGTAAAATAGGTAAAGAAAACACAATTAATGAAGTAGCTGGCAAGTAGTCACTGCACGACAAAACAAGTGATAACGGATTCAGACTGTGCCAAATAGCAAGTTCCCAAAAGTACGTGATTTGCAGTACACTATTCGACCACAAGAACATCCATACAGGTACATGAACAATGCCAGGTAATCGGGCAATCAACCAAATTGACCACGTCCTAATCAATAAACGACGAGTAATGGAATGCCGTATATCTAAAAAGACAAATATTCCACAAATGTATTTTGCCCGTCCTGATATACGGCACATAAACTATGACTTTTACCAACAAAATCATAAAAAAATTTGCAACAGTACAAAGAGCAATGGAGCGGAGATCGGCCGGGATAACATTAAGAGACAGGAAAGCAAACAAATGGTTGAGAGAAAAAACAAAGGTAAAAGATATAACGGAAAGAATTACGGAACAAAAATGGAGCTGGGCGGGACATATGGTACGAGCAGATGACAGATGGGCAAGCAGAGTGCTTCAGTAGCAGCGTAGGGAAAGAAAAAGAAGTATTGGTAGACCGCTGAAACGATGGGAAGATGACATAAGAGAGACAACGGGAAGAAAATGGAGAAGAATAACGAAAGAAGGACAGAAATGGAAAGAAAAAGATGAGGACTATGTCCACTACTGGACAACAAAGGTCTGAAGAAAGAAATAAGAAGAAGAATGGACTGTCTAGATGCGGTAATATATACGCCAAAAAGCGGCAGAAAACAATGGAACAAGGAAGTCCTGGAAGCGGAACAGATAAAACACTTTTACAACACAGCCATTACGCATGTAGGTGATAATGAAGCGGACAGAACATGGAACAGCAATGCGTTAACATCCAGATCGGTATACACAAGGCAGCGCAGGAAGTGCTATACACAAGGCAGCGCAGGAAGTGCTAGGAACCAACTTTAAAAACACAAAGACACATAAAAAGTGGTTCGATAAAGAATGCAGAAAAATAATAACAGAAGAAAAAAATAAGGCAACGCTAAACCTCCTGAATGATAATCACACTGAAAGTGAAAGCTTATACAGCAAACTACGGAAAGCAGCTACAAAATTGTGTCGGCATAAAAAGAGAACATGGCTCAACGAAAAAATAAATAAAATAGAGCAACACAACTCCCTGATCAGATTAAGGAAATTTTATAAAGACATTAAAAAGCACTCACACAACAGCAGCTCAAAATTGTTTGGATGCAAAGCGAAAGATGGTAGGCAGTTGCTTGAAAACAAAGAAATTCTCGACAAGTGGCAAGAACATTTCTAAAATTTACTTAATTCAGATCGAGTGGAAAGCAAACCAGAACAACCGCCGAGAACCAGCACGAAGGAATGTCTAGAAAGCTCTACGTACAATGAAGCCATGCAGGTAGTCAATAGCTTAAAACTTAACGGAGCAGCAGGGCACAACGACATAGTTGGTGAATTAATTAAAAATGGCAGCAGAACTCTGTTTGAATGTATATAGTATATACCATCTTATAAAAACTATTTGGGAGCAAGAAACCATGCCAACCGACTGGGGAAACGGGTTAATAATTACAATTTTTAAAAGAGGCGATCGAGACTGCTGTGATAATTATCGAGGTATAACTCTACTTATATAGTGTCCCATATAAAATCTACTCCTGCGTGCTATACAATAAATTAGTAACACACGCCGAATTGGCAATAGGTGATTATCAAAACGGATTCAGGTCCAATCGATCCACCACAGATGGGATCTTTACACTAAGACAGATCTTCGAAAAATGCTACAAGCATATCATCGAACTGTATAATCTCTTTATCGATTTCCAGCAAGCCTCTGACAGAATACACAAAAACCAAAACACACAAAAGTTAATTTAGTGTGTATGACACTAGCAAGCGCCATGGCTACAGTAGTTGTGCAGCAAGGAACAACGGAATTTTTTCCCATAAACACCGGAGTAAGACCGGGTGATTCGCTATCCACTTTGATTTTTAAGTTGCTGTTGGAATACGTCATCAGGAAGTCGGGTTTGTGTGGTACATAAAGGTCAAAAAACGTTCAACTGATAGGGTATGCAGATGATTTAGCGCTAATAAGCAGATCCTTAGGTGCACTCAAATACAGCTTAGTGAGCCTGAAAAACGCAGCAGCAGATAGTGGTCTGCAAATTAACACAAGCAAAACCAAATATATGAGTGTCAAAAACAGTATACAAAGGACAAGGTCACTTGCTAGATAACACCGTGTTCAAAGAGATCAATTAATTTCAATACTTGGGCGTGCATATAAACACATCTAATTCCCTAGATGCAGAAATAACAAGGAGAATTCAGGCTACGAACAAATCGTATTTTAAGTATAAATATTTAATGTATTCCAAAGTGCTTAATCGACCGTCCAAGGTAAATAATTATAAAACTTTAATCCGGCTGGTTGCCAATTGCGGGTGTGAAATGTGGACCTTAACCGCTAAGCAACAGGAGCTACTAAGGTGCTTTGAAAGGAGGGTGTTAAGAAGAATTTTCGGGGGTGTGAAATTTAAAGACGGTGTGCGCAGAAGAACCAATGCTGAAATATACGCTCTGACAAAAAATGAAGACCCAGTGCATCAGTGTAAATCTCAAAGGCTAAAGTGGTTCGGGCGTAATGAGAATGTGTGTGACTTGGACCCAGGATAGAAGAAGGGCAAGGCCACGAAACAGATGGTTACAAGCAGTGCGGCAAGACCTCGCAACGATGGACATAAAAACTGGAGGGAAAAGGTGAACGATAGGGTTCAATGAAAGAACATTACCCATCAGGCTAAAACCCACAAAGGGTTGTAATGCCGAAACAAAAGATAAAGAAGAATATTGACATCCTAGACCTAGACAATGATAAAAGTATTTCGATAGGAAATTATTTAAATTTCCTTCATGAGATCCGCTATCTAATTTATCTGCAAAAACCAAATGGAGTCGTTTAGTAGTTTTGAATTTGCTTAAGGCCTTATTTCTTAAGTATATCATTAATTTAATGTTATCTGTTAGCCACGGCGCATAGGGTTTTTAGAATATAAAAGTTTTCATATGAGCGTGAAAATCAGATAATTGCAACAAACTTTTATTTAAAAACTCCACTTTACTATCAATATTTGTCATATTGAAAATATCATCTCAAGAAACGAAACACAGACCAAGTTGTGATCGGTGAGATAATGCATATCGACAACCTCACACTCCAGGATATCATTATTGGCATTAGTAATAATTAGATCAAGAGTAGCAGTAGCTGATGTAATACGTGTAGATTTATCTAAATAGTTAATATTAAAATCACCAAGGCAAAATAGTTTGTCTGATATGGTTAACATATCAGCTAGTGTTGATTCCAGTGAAGTTAAAAACAGAGACTCTGATGCTCTCCGAGGACGATAAATTACCCCTAGAACTAAAATTTCCTTATTTAAGTAAATTCTGACCCATAGTTGTTCTATGTGGTCCAGCACCTCCATCTTTATTAAAGAAAACCCTATGTTATTTTTAATGTATAACGCAACACCTTCTGCTTTGGTCTCTCTATCAATTCGCAAGATGTAATTGTGTATATAAATAGCATTATCAGGAATATTTGTTTTCAGCCAGGTTTCCGTTAAAGCAATTACATCATAGCAAGCATCCACAATTAAGTTGTTGAAATCTGGAAAAATAGGAATTAGAGATCTGATATTAACATCGGCAAGGTTAAGTGATGGAGGTCTCATCTGAATGTCTTCCTAACCTAAAGTAGAATTAATATTATAATAATTAATAACTTAAATTGAATAAAAAAATATATAACGTGTTAACCTTCCAAACTAAATAAAATACAAATACACTGGTGTCGCGCTTGACAAATATTTATTTTACCGATTTTTGCAGTTTATATCCGGCATCAACTATTCATTTAGACAAATCATCAGCAGTTTTGATCCTAAATTTTTTTGTATCGGTCTTGATCCAAATCATACCATCACGAGTCCAAACGTTCCTTTACTTGAATTTGTCCTGTACCTCTCTGTAGACCGCAAGTCTGGATGTTGTCAGATCCTCCGTGATGGTTATACCTGTCGCCTTCAGCATCTGTTTTCTGGTGAATACCTTATTGCGGTCACGATAACTAATAAATTTTACAATAATATGACGACCAGTTTCTTTATCTCCGCCTATACGCTGCGATCGATCAATGCAGTCAACATCCAAATCCAAGTTTAGTATTTGCTTGTACAACGCAACCACAATTTCCTCGGTATCTTCATCTTTTTGATAAGGTACGCCAAAAATGCGAGATTATTACGCCTGCTGTATTGTTGAAGATCGTCGACTTTAAGTGTTAAGTTTTTATTGGTTTTAATTAGTTCTTCATTCTGTTGACTTAAGATGTCCGCTTTTTGTTGTAAATCCTTTATGAATGAACGCTGGTCGTTAAACATTTTTGCAGGTTGGTTTCCACAATTTTAGTAACACGTTGTTGGTTCTACGTGCTCTTTGATAAACAGATATTGCGTTAACCCCCTCCCTTCGCGACCATTGCCTCTGATAATATCTGTAAGAAATACACAATTTACAATGTTTCTTAGCTCAAAAATAACCTAAGAAAGTTACCTCATCAATATTTCAAAATCGTTGGACAGATTTTTGTCCTCGCAGAAAACTATTTACATATTTGCGTCCATTCTCGATTCTTTCTAAAAGTAATAGAGCAAGGGCAATTATAAATTTCAGTGCCTTTTTTGCATCGGTATTTTCAGAAATTAACCGCCGCATACCTAGCACTCTGGCTTGTCGAACAATAGTCTGCATATGAGGCATTTATTTGCAAAGCTCGCCCTATGCTTTGAAGTAAATGTTCAGGATATGAAAAGCTGCTCACAACACAACTAATGCTTTTCCTTAGTTGTTTTTTTTTACTGGTAGCTTTGTAATAACAGAAAAACAAAACCTCTAATTAGAAACCTAAAACTCTAACCATTTTACAAAAAAGTGCATAAAGACAGTTTTGCAAATAAAACTCAAAAATAATATGTCATCTGAGCTATCCATCTTATTAATCAACCATGTGTTAAAAAATAGTGTGAAAACAAATTTTAATTAAGTTTATTTAATGGTATAGAAAACATAAAAACTTTTTTGCTAACAAAAATAAATGTAGCAAAAAATCAAGACAAAATAGAAATATAAATTTTTCAAACAGGAAAATCCTCAGTCTGATGTTGGCATCCCTCCAAAATATCATCATCTTTAAGTGCAGCGGCATGATTTGAGAGGTGACTTTTATAAAAAGGCAGTTGTGGAATATTCTTAGTCTTGGAGCTACCACATACGACTGTAACATTGTGGTAATTTATCTGCTGGCTGAAGTAGGCAGATTGGTCAGGCAAACGTGGTAAGGCCAGATTTTTTTGGCAATCAAAAGAAAAGGTGACTGTTTCTGATTTAGTGTATTTAAGTGATTTGAAAAAGGTTTTTGCCTTCAGGAAGTGGAGGCGATGTTCCACAATTAAGGGGGCTTAGGATAGGGGTTAGGCAACACACCACGCTGACCAAAATACCAGCAAAATTAAAAATATTTTGCCCAAGATAACGTTTACAAAAATTAATTTAAAAAGCAGCTCGCTACTTTATTATAATTTTAGGATGTAGGGAAGTACATGAATTTGGTTATTTTTTTATATAAAATTTGTTTTTGTATATAGGCCAATTTATGTGTTTTATTTTTGAAATATAAACTTAATTTTTTAGCTTGCCACAAATCCGATCGTTTACATACTCGATTGAGATTGAATAATATCTAGAAAACGATTCCACCTAAACGCATATAATAAAAATCCTGGACAAACCAAAATTTTGAACGGTGATTTCTAGCAGAGTTAAACTACTCAAGTTGGACGTTTATGCAACACACTATTCAAGGGTATAATACTACCTCCCAGGTAGAAATAATACGATTTATTATCTTTTAATCCTATTTTGCGGAGTATTTAGTGATTTCACTAGGTTCATATTTTATAATATTGCAATTGAAGACTATACCGGGTGTCTGGTCTCAAAGTCGAACATAGGCTATTAACATTGTATTGAACGTTTTTGCCGATTCCTGCTCGCCAATGCAACTTAAAAGGAAGGTAATGGGTGTCAATGGAAAGATAAAATTATTCCGCATCAAACGATACCAATAATAATATTCGAGACGATTTTTATTTTAAAATACTAATTTAAAACTTGGGAATTTTTAAATATGCCAAGCCTTGCTTTTCAAATTCGATAGCATTTGTCAAAACAAGAAGATACCACAATTTCCTATTTGTGATATGGAGCAGACCCTGTACTTGTAATAATGATTATGATTACGTTTTAGTTTTATGGTACTGCTATCATTTTCTAAAGTACAATAATCAATTTTCTTTTCCACGACCGCTTCGAGTAGAATTAATTCACCGTTTTTTTCAGAACTCTTGATCTCGATAATTACAAAATCGCCAACCAACCTATCAGAAGAACATGCCATGTACGGGTGATGCTTGCCAATGACTAAACCACTACGCTCAACTACTTCTCCCAACTGTTCTTGAAACATTGAAATAACAATATCTTTACTTTCCAACCCCCATGAGGTGGTTCTATTTCCTTTCAACGTTGAATATAGCCAATCGGAAACTATTTTCGGGGTGGATGTTGTTTTCCGTAATACCCACAATATTAAAGTTAACAAAAGACAAAATAATTATCTGTAAGATGCTTAGAGCGCTTAGTCATAGACGAGCTTTCTCAGCATGTGGCAATGGTACTGACTACAAAAATTTTGTTTGTTCACTAACGAATTCCATAATGCGTAATTATTTAATAAGAAAAATTATGTTAGCGAAAAACATAAAAAGACTATCTATAAATAGTTAATTACATTAGTCCCCAACATCGTCATTACAATTAATTACAACGTAGGTATAAGTTGCACCAAAACATTTCAGTTAAAATTCGGCAACAAACGTAAGGACATATTGGGCCAACTCGGGTTTTAATAGAAGGTTTGTCGCAGGTAATAGGTTAACAGAAAAGGTACTTAGCGAAATAATCCGCTTTCGACATTGCCATACGAAAAAAGTGGAGAATTTGGCTAAAAATTAATTTTTCAAGGCGCAAAAGAAAAATTCACCTCGCCCGCTATAGAAATCTATGAGCTCTTCTTAACCACCTTAATTGTTGCCTTTCACTCGCGGATGTCATTGACTTAAGTTGTTCTTTCGTCTTCAGGCAGAAAGAGCAGCAGTCAGTCTGTGGCGTTCCAAATGCTATATTGTAATGAGCATTTATATATTTTCTGAAATAGCTTCTTTTAACATGCAAACATTCAGGAGTTTTTGTCAGATATTGATTGTAGAGCTTTTGAAAATTAAGGTCATATGGTAAGTACATCCGGACACTTGACTTTCTTCGGCAATAGTGTGATTCAACACATTGAATTGATTCAATGAATGGTTTTATGCTTTTTTCTTGTCAATATTTTTACACCTACTCGATCGCCAACTTCTGCGTTCCTTAGGGACAGCTCCGTGAACCACAAAATTTCGCAGTACCCTTTGAATTCTATCTCTAATAAAATTTAATATTTCCAAAAAGGCATTTTGACACACCCTAATCAAGTGCTCATCTTTCAAAGGAATATTGTATTGTATAGAAACTTGAGCGTGTTCTGTCTTTCTTCTTTTGGGTTTGTTTCCTACTATACAGCCAGCCAGTATTCGCATATCTTGTTCTATCATGTCTGTAGATTAGTACAAGTACGCATGACACTGCTTTAGGTGCGCCATCGTTAGTGTTGTGCAGTGGCGTAACTAAGATTTTGCTCTGGGGGGTGTTCTGGGAGAGTGTTCTACCTTACAATAATAATTTTAAAAAATTGAGCGTACCATAAAGGCGGAACGGGCCAATTCGTGCCACCTGTATTTACCTATTTCATATCTTTTATTATATACCCAATTAGTAATAAGGCCCAGCAGTGTTCTTATTTTTATTTACGTAGCATCGCATCATAAGTGGGAAATGCTATGTGAGTGACCGCGGACTATGGAGTCCCGAGTGTGGACGCGCTAGTGTTACGTGAGAAAATGTGCTAACAATACAAGTTAATTCGGAGAACAAGAAGCAGCGGATTTGAAACGACGCTGAGGCCTGCAAGTGAACTCATTCGCTGTCAAACCTGCGAAGGGCAAAGGTCGTCCTGATTTGCACCCTAATAGGAGAATAGTGCGGATTAATTGGTTCGCGCCCAAATTGACCAAGTGAAGTCTTACGTGGGCCCACTACGGGGTACGTGCAGCTCTAGGCGAGGTGCCAGCCAAGAAGCGAAGCAACGCATTGAGACGCCAGCGGCGTCCAAAGGGAACAAGGTTAGTTCTGTTTGCAATCGCGCTAAGAGATCTAACAACAACTACAATATTGTCAATAATTGTTGTAATGAACCATTGCGCAACTACGAGCAAGTGGGTCGCTGCCAGATAACGGGGAATGACCAGCCGGCATTGCGTCATTTGCTGATTTGGGGTCCAGGGGCTGCAAATAACGAAGAGTCCTAAAACTAATCGACAACTTCAAGTCCGAACTATTTGTGTGTGCGGAATTACTTTAGGCATTGCGCTCGTGAGCTTTGACTTTGCATGTGCTACTGAATGTTTGGAATCTAGTTAAGGTATTTTCTCATGTGCAGTGCATACCGGCTTTCTGTACTGGTTTTTATGTATATTTTTATTTGTGTGTCTATGTTTGTTTACAGATTATATGTATTCCTGCAAACTGTTGGGTTTTTATTACCGTTGGTGTTTGCATTTGTAAGTACAACATTTCAGGTGTCAGCGAGCTGATCTCAACAATATTAGTATGGCCTTAGCTGCACTGACGATGTGAATAGAGCCTCATAGCTCACAGACTGGATAAGCTAGCATACCAGGGCATTTTAACGTAATAATTCAGTAGGTGTAGGGCTAGGCAAGAGGCCGTGTTACAAAGTATAGTTTATTTCATTTTTATAGGACTTGGAAGTAGACCTTGATTTAACTTTTTGGTAGTATAGACCACCTAGTCACATTTAAAAATTTACCAACTGATGTTGACAGACGTCTATTCAAATAGGTGAAATTAACTTGTGTGGCATTTCATTTTCTTATTAACTAAAAGGCGTCAGAAATAATTATTTGCTAAATAAATAACAACTTAGCTCGCTTGTAAAACAAAATTTCAAGATATGCCTGTCCTTGCAATAACTCTAACCTATGAAAATGTTTAATGTCATTTTGACTGTAAAAAATGTTCTATAGAAATGAAAGCAACTATACTGTTTATTTATAAACAATAAAATAATTACAATTGTATTACAACTTATAGTAGTAATTCAAGTTTTCTTGTTTTTTTGCTAACTCGTTTATGATTTCATCTACGTTCACCTCAAGTTTTTGTGAATGGAGAGCATTGCCAATCCATTCAGCCTATATTGCGATGTTGTATTTCGGAGGTAAGTCTTAATTCTTTTGAAGGTGAAGAATGATCTTTCAGCTGTTGCAGTTGACACAGAAATTGCTGCAAGGATTTGCAGCAACTTGAATATGTTGGGAAACATGTCGTTGCTGTCTTATGTGGAAGATTTTGTACATTTTGGCTTTTCCGGTAAAATTTGAACTCAGCAATCACGTCCGAGTGATGTTCGTTGAGATCGGATTTTAAAAATGGTCGAGTCCGAATTCCGAATGTAATAGTTGATATTCAATTATACATTAATAAAATTTAATTTTGAATTTTTTGTTTAAGACGAATTTTAGTTATTCCTAAAGCTTCTGGGGGGTGTTCTGACACCCATATCACCCCCCATAGTTACGCCACTGGTGTTGTGCAATAATAAGGTTGCCCTGATCGACCATCATGCTTTCAGGTCGGATACTTTGACAAAGACTGTGGTAAATGTCTGGAATAGAACAGTAGCAACTCATTAAATAATTCTATGATACGCAAGAAAATTATATAACTAGCGCATCCGCTTGTCAACATTCCTTTTGTAGTTTTCTGGATAACGTTCTTTTTACGCCCTTTCCCAGCTGGGCTAGGTGTTACACTTGAACTAGCATTTAGTATTTCCATAGCAAATAAGACGTAAAACACTGCACAACAGCTACACACGTCGAAGACAGATGACAATCATAACACACGCCGTCACGGCTACGGCGGCACCAAGTCACGTGATCCTACTAACGCACGCTGTTGGTATAAGGCATTGAGAGAGTTTTGCAACCAACTCCGTGAAGCATAGGGCTAGTTTTGCAAATAACTAGCATTTTTAATGTTACATTTAGGTATCGAAAAGCTTGTTTTGAGCGGAACTGACTTAACCAAACGATTCGCCTTATGAAACTGAACATTTGTTACATAAAATAAAATGTTGGGCAAAAATGTCGATTAGCGAGTTTTGCAAATAATGGCCTCATATAGTAAATTCGCTATCATATCGAGATTGGAATTTATGCATAACGTAGCGGAGCATACAACCAGTTTATTTTCTATATCTTTCTTTAACTTAGTTCGTCCTCGATCTGAGAATTATCGTTCACTAAGTTAAAGAAAGAGAATCGTACTCCGGCACGCTACGCATACATTTCAGTCTCGATTTGACACCGAATTTACTATACAGTGCGAACGGTGGCTGTGGAATGCTCCAAATAAAAAATTCCCCGATCATCTGCGGCCAAAATCCTCGAACACGTCGACCTTATTTTTTGAACGCACAGCTTTTCTGATAGTTGTCAATTTTTTTTACCCCCACCTTTTTGCGTAATGACGTCATCGCCATTTTTTAAATGGCAGCCACCACTTTTTTCTATGGAATCTGATTCTTCTTGAAATTCTGCGGTTGGGCGATTTTCATTTGATTACTTAGCAACATTATTGGCATTTATGAAAAAAACTGATTTATGAAAATTTTAAAACAAGAAATTGAGATAGCCATGGAATGTTTATAAATTTATTTGAAACAAATGAATAACAATTTAACAGAACGTCAAATAAATAAAATATCAATTGATAAAAATTCCACAGCTATCTCGATTTGTGGTTTTCAATTGTTCATAAATAAGTTTTTTTCATAAATTCCAATAATGTTGCTAAGTAATCAAATGAACATCGCCCAACCCCATATTAATTGGTGTATGCAGAATTTCAAGGAGAATCATATTCCATTTAAAAAAAATGGCGATGACGTCATTACAGAAAGAGGTGGGTGTAAAAAAAATGACAACTATCAGAAAAAATGCGCGTTCAAAAATTAAGGTCGACGTGTTCGAGGATTTTGGCCGCAGATGATCGGGGAATTTTTTATTTGGGGCGTTCCACAGCTAACGTTCGCACGTATAGGTAGCTTTGAATAATATGCAATGGGACGAATGGCGAAACATTTAAACTTTGCAAATGCGAAATTTACAATACGGTAAGTCACGAATACGAGTGACAGTGGATGGTTATTATTAAAACACGGATTTCTAGCTCTTTTGTAGCAAAAGATGAACAGAAACGTTTAGAACGAAATACAAATTATGAAAAATTGTTTAAGAGTATTTATTTTTAGGTTGAAAAAGGATATTTTTTCGCAACCGCCTTAAAAGTCATTACTACTAAAATCTATCATTGAAGTAGACGTTTCTCTTACTGTTATAACATTTACATTATTTATTTTCCGGAACATTTGGTTTTTAATTGAAGTTAGTGCATCAAGGAAACCCATTTTTGTCTTCTTTCGACTATTATAGTGTACTCGGGCCTCACACTGAAAATCGTTGGGAGTTATTTTTGAGAAAAATATTTTATTTACTAGCAACATGATATTGTTCAGTTTCGTTACAGATACAAAATATGAAAAGTTACGCATAACTCCCAAGGGATTTTTCGAATTATTTCTCCCTCAACTTCATGGTAACCATGCAACTACAAATAACGTTTTAACAACCGTACATTCAGGCAATCCTTGACGTTACTTACAGATTCTTATTTTAAATATAACATATAACACTTGTGACATTTTGAAATTGCACCCCATTTTAACTAAAATGCTAGTAAATAAAATATTGTATGCACCACAGGAGATATTCATGTTTTTGCCTTCGGTTGACTTACAGACCTCGGGCCAGACGCCCTCGGTCTTTAACCATGTCAACTTCAGGAAAAAAATATATTCATATCTTCCTTAATTTTTAATTTTTTGGACGATTTGTTTTTATAGATGTTTCTAAAGAATTTGCTAAAAACTTTAATTATCGCGTTCAACACAAACCTGTTTTATAATAAGAGGCCATTTTGAAAGGCTAGTAGGTATTCAAAAATGTAAATACCTATGACAAAATAACATAATATTTAAAATAAACTGTTTGATAGGATCTTGTAGCACGTATAATGATTAAATTAATCCATTCAAAAGTGCTCACCTGATTTCCAATGTATTAATATCTGAATAATAAAATATTATTGAAATATTTTTTTTTTATAAAAATTCAATCAATGAGTGCATTTTGGTTTAACTATAATGCAACCACGTAGTATACAGCTGCTTGAGGAAGAAAATCTTATAACCCGCATTGAGCTTGTGGCAGAATACCTAGCTTTAGCTCAGGGGACAGGGTTCGATTCCCGGTACTAGAATCTTTCTTAAAAGTTTAATTGTAGTATATATCTTTACAATTATTACAAATGTTGCAATGACCCTATCTAGCTATTGTGTACGATTATGAGTAATGATGTAATTAAAGATGTGCAAATAAAATAGGTCACCACACAATATTTAGTTTTATCATTTGCTAAGATCAAACTGACTGATTAACTTATTTTGTTGGGTACGCCAAATTGAGAATTATTCTTATGGTAGTTTGCCCTTTATTTTAATCCATTCGTCTGATATAATAACTTCGCTAGCTCATTTGAAAACAGAGACATGAAAATAAAAACTCAATCTCTCGGGTCTGAGGTTCCTAAATTGTACGTTAAAATCTTAATGATACGCCACTGGAAAAGTAGACGGATAAAATAAAAATTAGGCGTACTGCGCCGCCGCTATTCTGAAATGTCAAAATCTCGCACAAAATTTCGAGTTACCTGTCAGCTCGCGTGTAACTGAATTATCAAACAATTAAATGAACAAATTTTTACGGTAAGATTTTGAATAATTGCGCCTTCAAGTGGCGTCTTATCGTTTTATTGTTTTTCAGGCAAATCTATCATTGGCCCATTCTAAAAGGACGCTTAAAATTGCATTTGTTTACTGGGGCCTCCAATTGACGATTTATTTCGCAAATCTTGGGAAAACACCTCGCCATCCACAGGAACTTTTATGATATTCTTGTTCTCCAGATCGTAATTAAGGTATGATGTGATTTTCATGCCAATCGCACCGATAAAAATTTCAGAATACACTAACCTCACGTTCGTAGGAGTCGCAGCATACTTATGGTGATGTTGGCTAAAATCTTCGCCCCCCTCCCCCCCCCCCCCGGACTGCTCGGACTGTTGTTTTGTGTTGGGACCTGGTGTGCGGAGCTGCAGGGACAGTCTTGGTACCCTAGGCCTTCCCACGATGCCGCAAATTGGTTCTGCGAGAGCTCGCCTTGTAGTCGTTTTCTGCCGAAGCTGCCTCGGAACGAAAATCACTCAAGTGCGTGGAAAATCTTGCCTCCAATTGTGCTGATACACTGCAATTCGCTGATCACGATGGTGCTATTTTTATTTAAATAATTTTATGCCTTCTATAAAAATTCTTTAATTTAAGTTAGAGCAAAACTCAGGCAACTTTCAACCATTTATTCAAAAACAATTGCTCCTCCCGTCGTATTTCACAAAACACTGTCTACAAATTTTATCTTTAGGAAGTTCAAACCATGTCTAATTACATATCTTATAAACTAATTTAACATATTTGGTCAATTTAATTACAATTTCTTATATACTAAAATTATTGTCTTTTGAATTGTTCATTTCTCATCGTTTTAATCCGCCATTCACTTGATTTTATAACACTTAAATGCCCATTGTTTATCACTACACTGAATCGTTTTTTAATACACCAATATTGTCTCATTTTCTGTTATTTGAATTTCATCTAATTTCTTGCCACTGCAATCCCTTCAAATTTCCATGTCTTGTATTTGCATGTAAAAAAATGGCTTGCCTGGCTTTTCTATGTTCTTTGCCTTATCTTTCTGGTCATTCTTATTCTCACCTTTATTCTAAAATGTTCATTTCCTATTCATTCCCTAATGTCTCTACTTTCTACGCTTCCTTTTTTAAGCTGTGTCTAACTTGAACTTTCTGTGCCAGTTCCTAATTAATTTAGATTCGGCTTCTACTTTGTGCAAATCTATTATATTATGCTTACAATTATATTGTTAAACCCAATACACGGAACTTGAGTCTCCACATTTCTTTGCCTATTCAAATACAATCAATGTCATTGGCCATTTATACCAGTGTTATTATGATTTGGCAATTTATGTGAATTTTCTCAGATGCCTGCATTATTACAACTCTGTGCTTTAGTGATTTAATTTGTTATTTGCTTGTACTGCAATCAGAGCTGATTTGAGGGCTAAAGACCATTGCAATATATATATTATTATTAGAAATAATAATGTACCGGATAATTTTTTACGTAATATGTACTTTCTTGCTTTATTTATTACAGATTCAGCATTTGGCTAGATTCAGTTAAATATCATTTGGTTCCTGTTTATTCTATCTATGCCTGAAATTTCACAGATTTTCTGTTTAATTATAGTGACTCAAAGGCCAAGAAGCTTATTTTACTTACAATTATCTGCACCGGCAAAAAACATGTGTCTGCACTCCTGCATAGAACACCTGTTTAGGAGAGAAACAAAACCTTGTATAGTTGAATAGCTGAGGTAAGCATGTTTACACTGGAAAATTCTAGTTTGTCTTGAGTAATGTAGATATCAGTAGCGCGCAGTACAATAAAAGCAGAGGAACAATTGTGGGTGGTTTCTTATTTAAAAATATTGCCTTAATAATTAATAATATTACTTACTGTATATTCTTCAGTCCGGTTTTAGGTTTTATCTGTTGCCCAATCTACTGTATCCCCTTGTAATTGTTATCTTACGTGTTATTTTCGTTCGTAAGAACTCGAAATTCGCGTTTATTTACGAAGCAGCTGACACACTCGTACTCACTCAGTTTTCTAAAACTGATAAAAATAATAGACGAAGACAATGTAGATCTGCTTGTAAAACTATTTAACGCAATATATAAATCAGGAAACATACCACAAGAATGTAAAATCCACTTTTGTTGGGTTTCCTAAAACAGTTCATCCAAGATGCAGCGAAAGTGGCGCAGGAACAAGGGTGGGAGGATTGTTGGGAGGGGAAAGGGGTAGTTCAACTTGCAAAATTTTTAAACATTTGTACAAAGAGTTTCCACAATAATCTATACGAAATGCTAAGAATAATATAGAGATATCTTCCTAATGAGTCATTCTCTAAAAAAACATACTTTCACGTATACCGGGTGTCCATTGTCAAAGTCGAACATAGGCAATTAACATTAGTGCATTTATTCGTTTTTTATTGATATAATTCATTTTTCTGTAGATAATTTTAACACACGTTGACAGAAAATACCTGATTTACGCCAACTAATTACCAATTTTTGTGACAAATGCTATCGAACTTGAAAAGCAAGGCATGGCATATTTAAAAATTCCAAAGTTTTAAATTAGTATTTTAAAATAAAAGCCGGATCTTGAATATTATTATTGGTATCATTTGATGCGTAATAATTTTATCTTTCCATTGATACCATTACTTTCCCCGTAAGTTGAATTGGCGAGCAGGAAAAAGCAAAAACGTTCAATACAATGTTAATCGCCTATGTTCGACTTTGAGAACGGACACCCCGTATACAATAAATGTGAACTGATCATGTCCTAGACTTGGAAAATCACTTTGTCAAGAATGATTCCTGGCTAAAAAATTAACCTTCACTCCTCGAAAAGGGATTTTTTTGCCAGTGTCATTGTGTAATACACCGCTACCGCAAAAAAAAGGTTAAATATTTATGCCTTCACATAGATAAAACTAGCATAGAGTAAATATATATATGGAACAAACGCTTTCAACTAGGTTTTCAATATCGCAAGATGTACTTGCTAATGGGTCGTAATTCACACTTAACAATGGAAACAAATCTACTTCTTATATAAAGCAATATTGAAATCGATATGGAGCTATAGTATTGAACTCGGAGTTTTCACGAGAGATATCAAAATTAATAACCTACAAAGATTTCAATCAAAGTTTCTCTGTCAGATTTGCAATGCCCCGTGGATGTGCTAAACCAAGTTATCCATCTGGACCTCAAAATACCCTTTATCAAAGAAGAAATTGCTTCCCTTTTATATCCGTTTTTATTTCTGCTTAATTGTAATTGTGGTCATAAGGTCATCTTAAAATAAAAAGTTACTGTTATACAAATAGTAAATCTGTATTTATTTTGGATCAGAATCTCTATCGTATAATTTCTTATTAAAATAATAATATATAGCGGAATGCGTTATTGTAGATTTATTTTATAAATTAAAAAAAGGATGAATCGCTGTACCCGAGTGCTTTGCTTGAAATTAATGACGACTAACCGAATTGTACAAACCATTTAGGAACTACGACACATCCAGAAATAATTTAGGCAATCTTCTTTATATAGTCAGTAATGGTGCACGAGATGTGGAGAGTAGTTAGGTGTTTTGAAATTAAGAAATACGATTAGTTACTACCATATACAATATTATAAAATTAGGGAAAGGTGCTAAATGAATTGATGATTTTGAAAATCTGTTCTTATTATTCTAAAGTGATTTTGAATTAATAATAAATACAAAATCAACCACAATTGTGGTACTACATTAATGTAGTTATAGTGTATTCCTTACGGCGCCGAAAAGGGTAACATCTGATTACGTTACTATTTATTTCATCAAAAACACTATCAATAAATAGCTTCTTCTTCCTCTCAATATAGCCTTTGTTGAAATTCAGGCTACAGTTTGCCACAACCGATTAAACTTTCTTCTTTTGCTGGGTTTGACCGGTGACGTCCTCGATTCTTTCATAAAATTAAATCCTATATTGTTTTTTCAATAATTTAGTAGATTTGGTAATTCCGTTTTCAGTAACATACATTTTACATTGGCACTTTATTTGTGTGTTTTTCAACCAAATATTTAAAATAATCAAAATAGTAAAAGGTATACGAACGAAATAGGGATACAGAATGGGAAACTATATTAAAATAATGTGCTAAGGCGATGATGCCATAGCAATAGGTGACGCCTAGGACTAACTACAGATAATCATGAAACAGTTCCACCATACTGCAAGAAATTATACTATGGAAACAGCAATAGACAAAACAAAGAGCCTACTAACTGCCAAACAACGAAGAAGATGCTAATTAGAAACGTGCAGATTTGAAGAAAGTTCGGAAGGTATTTTTTCGCGATAACAGTATTTTCTCAGTCTTTTAGACGAGAGAAATAAAAATAAGAAAATACGATGGTATGAATTTCGACATGAATCCGTGTAGCGAGTAAACGTGTTTCGAGTTTATATGTAGTAATCAGCATTGATATTTAGTTCGCTTAAAATTTGTTATTAAAGGACATAAACGTCTCTTTCTAGTATTCAAATTGTATGAGTGTAAAACATGTTCGTAACCAAACCATCTCAAATAGGAGATATTCAAGCAATATTCAGTGATCGTTTAAAGAATCTGTTTTAAAAAAGCCTTTGATAACGTAAATTGGCATATTATGGTGGACATTTTGAAGACAATACACGTGGATTACAGAGACAATTAAAGAATTGTATGGAAACTTGAAAGCTATAATAAAAATCGACGACTGTCAAAGAGAAGCGAATTTTCTAAAAGGAATCAGCAAGGGTGCAACCTCTCACCTGTATTACGCAATATATACATAGAGCAAGCTATAAATGAATGCAAAGAAATCTGTTCAGGTATCATAGTGAACGGTGAAAGAATACAAACTATACGTTTCGCGGATGACTTAGTGTTGTTGTCCCATATTAGAGAAATTTACAAAGATCGTTAGAATATATAGATGAGATATTTAAGAAGAAATAAAAGATGGAAATTAATAAAAAGAAAAAGAAAATAATGATGTGCTCGAGGACAACAGAAAAGTTTACGTAAAAATTGACAAAGACGCTCTCAAACAACTAACATCTTTTCAATATCTAGGTAGCATCACAAGCAAAGACGGCAGAAACAGAGAAGAAATTCAAATCAGAATTAGACAAGCTAAAGTCGCATTTAGTACTATAAATTCATTCTTCACATCCACTAATCTAAATTTATCTACAAGGATTTAATTAGCTAAGACTTGTAAATATAAAAGCACAATACTGTACGGATCGGAGACATGGACAATAGGAAAAAAACGAAAGTCTGTTAGAAGCCTGCGAGATGTGGGTAGGCCTATGGAGGATGCTGCGAATTAACTAGTCAGAAAGAATTACAAACAAAGAAGTTCTAGCAAGAATAGGAAAAGAAAGGCCACTAATAAACACATTAAGACAAAGAAGACACACATGGATAGGACATATTTATAGAAATAATCCTTATATAATACAAACAATAGAAGGAACTAGAGCTGGAAAAAGACCCGTAGGAATTGAATTCATGAAACAAGTCATCAAACATGCAGGTGCTATAAGTAATTAAGTATGCAGCTTTAAAGAAAATGACTTGTGATAGACATAAGTGGAAAGCTGCCAACCAATCCAAGGATTGAAATACTAGAGAGAGTGTGAAACAGTACGTTCGTTACTGTAGTGCATAGTTGGTGCAATATCTGACTACAAAAAATGTATCAGTTTAGTAAAGCCCAATCCCTGCCTTTGGGATAAAGCACATCTAGACTATATCGATATAAATTAAAAACCAGCAATGATAGATCCATAACTGCACTGCATTGTTCTCGTAAGCGACTGAGGCCCCACGTATCCCATAATACAGTCACTACTTATCGCGATTCTATAACAAATAAAAAGAAGTTGTTTAGAAAGTATCATTATCGTTTATAAGATAGGTATTGAAAATGGACAAAGAAATTCGCATAAAGCAGAAGCAGCTTGAAAAGTTTGATTTAAGGGTATTTTCTAAAAAGGATTAGCCCAACGAGTCTCGAATTGTTGACTATTCTTAAACGTTTTTGAACGTGGTACCAATTGAGCACTTTATTACCCCAGGTAAAAATGTATACCGTTGCCGAACCCACCAATTGAGCACCAAGGACCAAACGAAGACCGACCAATTGAGCACCTTAGATTAGCCAATTGCGCACTGTATTACTAGTTTGTTCATTACCAAACTAACAAGTTATCAGGTGCTGAATTAAAGCAAACAGTTATCTTTCTCAGCCAAATAAAAATCAAAAAATCATAGTAAGTATTTTTTTATGAAAAAAAATTATTATAAATAATTATGTTAATGTATATTCGGAAAAATCATAATTTATATTATTTCATTTATCGCAATAATAAATGAGTTTCGGAGAAAAATATGATTTTGATGATGAGCTTTCCCAATAATAAACGAGTTACAAATGTGTTTTTAATGATACCGTTAAAATTTGATTTATGTGCTAATAATAATAATTACACATTGAAATACAGAGATTAACATTACAAACTGGACACAGGTCAAAGTGCTGAATTCGCCTGTCTCAAAGGGTCGTTTTGAAAAGGTACCTGATCTACCTGGTGCTCAGTTCACCGGTCTACATTTATTACATCGAGAGCTTGGTGCTCAATTGGCGTGGACCCACGTTTTTTAAATAAGATATTTTTGAAAATATATTAACCCTAGTAACCCCAAAACCGGGTCAAAAATGACCCAGGATCGAATTTTTCTTGTGTCATTCTTTTTCAGGCGCTATTACGTCGTTGGGCTTCTAGATATGCTATTCCTATGCTGTCTGTCACCGTATGCCATACATAGAAATTTAAAAGTTGGTACCTGAAATTTGTTATTACTTTCCTTGCGTGAAGGGTAAATTTTGACCCATTCGGTACTTCGCGTATTGTAGTCATTAATGTTTTATGCCTGCTCGTACATGTCTCTGCATGCATGAATTCCATTGTAAAGTGCCGATATGGCGAATTTTACCTGTTCATGATGTCGCCGCATGCATGAATTTAATTGGTAAGAAATTTCTGGGGAATTTACAGGAATTATACATGTTTGTCGTATGGTCTATATAAAAGCAAGATTCAAATTTACTTTCAGTTTGCTGTTACCATTTGGTCATAATGAATCAAATAAAATTCCGCTAACTGACGAGCAACTAGCTAAGCTTTTAGAATAAAGTGATTATAGAGACGAAGATGTTCCTGAAGTGTGCAGCGAAGTAGACGATAATGAAGAAGTTGAGAGGAATCGGTGACAGTGAACTTTGGAAGTGAAGTTTCCGTTTCTGAAGAGTCGGATGATGAACTCGTTGCTGAAGATAATAATGAGAAAATAGATGAGCGAATGTGGACATATGTGCCCGATCGAAAAAGGAAATCTAAACAAGTGAATATACTTCTTAAAAAGGAAGGACTTCCACGATGCAGTATGAATATACAGTCTGTTCTTGATGTATTTCGCTTTTTATTTATTATGTATGTATGATAAGTATTAAATAGGTATAAGAAACGTATTAGATATTGTATATATGTAAGGAAAGCAAAAAAAAATGTTTTAAACAATTATAAACAGCAAAATTATCCAGTGGGTCAAAAGTGACCCATTTTGGAACTCGGCGTGCTCTCAATTTTGTGGGGTTACTAGGGTTAAGCAATCTGAGCGACTTATTAGTCTACTGGAAATTGTATATTGTTTATTTTGTAACTTAGTAGTTAATTTTACTATATATACTTATTTGTTATGACCTTGTTAATTAGATGCGTTCAATTGTCGAAGCGTCCAAAACTCCCCGAGTACAATTAAGGCAACACCTTCTAAATTAAAAAAGCTTTAACACCAACTTTCTCACTGCAATTCATCTTATAAAATCGAACCAATAAAATGGCAAAATATTAACCATATACTAGTATTTTTGCATTACTTATTTTTAGATAGGTAATTGCAGATGAAGGAAATAAAAGAAAAAACATCAGATATGTATATTTAATTGAAGGAGAAATCATTGTTTTATTTTGAGTACAAAGCTATAGTATATCAAATTCTGAGATTAGAATTTGAATAAAATTGTACAATATATACATTACATTTTATGGCTATCAGCAAGGTAAGGTAGTATTTATAACTAGCTTTCTGCACCCAAATGGGCGCGGAATAATTCATTTAACCCTTAAGTACTAACGTTACGTCTGAGAGACGGAAATGTTCGATGCGCGTGTTATATTTCCCCCTCCAGTTAAGATGTATGGTTGATCCCTTCATCTAATTTCAAACTACCTAAAAATAACTCAGTTTTTTTAATTTCGCTGCTGTGGGATGTTTTGTGCGGAAGTTATTTATATTTAAAATAAATTCCGTCTCAGAGACGTCACGTTAGTTTGTACGCTACTATTTTTGCAGGATGGATCAAAAACCAACTTGCTCAAATACGGTTAGATCAACAGACAGTTGCTTGAGCAGCAAGTGTTCCAGTAGTATAATGAATTAGACAGTGAGAACAGTAACGGAGAACCTAATATTGATGAAAATTCTGCTATACTTAGTGACCCTAATGTGTTCATCTTGCACTAATTCTGTATAGTCTTAGGGTGGTGTGAAATTTTATACGTATTTTTATTTCTCACTTTTTTTTTAGTTAAGTTGTGTTAGAATACCATTGTCTGTTGAAATATGGTTGCTGATAATAAAAAAATATTGAAAATTGTCTTTTACTGTATTTAAGTTAACATCTACAAATTTACACACAGTTTCCTATTTGACTCTGTAAATACTAATATTTTTATGAATTTATATTTTTATGTGATTAAAATATGCTTGATACGTCATTGCATAGTAGTACTTTATGTTTAAAAAAAAATTTGTAATAAATTCATAATAACTATATGCCCGTCTCTGAGACGTCATGTTAGTGCTAATACACCACAACAGACACGTTAGTACTTGAAGGTTAATGCAATGTGCAAAGGGTGATCCATTTTGTGTGTCGAGTTAATTTGAGGTTAGAAAATCCACATAACAAAAGTCACTTATAAAAATTTTAAAACCCTTCTACTAGCTTACTTGCTTCGCCCTGAGTCGATTGACCACCAAAATCAGCCAATTCGGCCTACGGGTTCGCTCTCAAAGTGGCGTCAAGCAAGCAATCAAGCAAGCAAGCAATGAATATTATTAAGTCGGATAAGCGTATTTACATATAATACTGATCACATTTCTTTGTATCAGTTTACTACTAAATCACAGCTTTCCAACGTTTTATGTTATAGATCTAGACCACAAAAAAAGTTGCATATTTATTTTAATATAATAAGAAATTTACAAGTGGCTCTACAACAATTTGTGAATATCGAAATATAACTAATTACAAATTGAGCTGTACTTAGTAAACTAAATTTCAAAGTCAACTAATTGGTGTGAGCTGTAATATTTTAGTAGCCCTTAAATATAAATTTCGAGCAAAGTATTAAATACGCTGAAATAAATGTTGTTATATCAATCTGCCCTAGATTTATGATGGTAACGAGTTCCTATATGAACCGGCATAACATTTGAAGCTCTGAAATAATTTTTCCTGTTTTCAAGTTAAATAGAAACAGTAACAAGGACAAGTGACCAATACTCACGTAACAGTGGCAGAACGAGTTTATAATTTCTATTAAAAATCATTCATGTAAGTATAGGAAGTACAAATGATAATTATAACGGTTTCTCCATTATGCAACCCCTACATCCACCTAAGCCGTAAATTCTTAAAAACCACAGATTCATATACATACCGCCAAACAACAAAATTCGAGTTTTATTTCTCTCCTTCTGGTTATCTGAACATGCAATTTGCTACAAATGCACCTAAGCTTTCTACTCCTGTAACTTCACCCCCGTGCATCAGAGACCCCAAAAACCAGCCAGTACGATGAGCATTGGTTCATCTTCTTTTCAACTAGCCCCAAATTACATTTGAATCTTTCAAAAAGTATGCGGCGTAACAGTACCGAACGGTTTCGTGTCCAAGAAACCGTTTTAACCCCCGTATTTTCGCCCCCTCAAATCCTACATTTTCACAAACTCTCCAGAAAGTTCGCCTTGACGAGATTTTCAAAATGATACCAACAACATTCACTTGCAATACGTACAACTTTCAAAAATTCGCGGAAAGTTGCTCATTTTTCAAGCGTCACACAAATCGCTAGAAAAGGCGCCCTACTAGCGTCAGCGTCACATCTCCATTCGTTAAACATTTTCAATGTTAAAAATATTCTTTGAGAGCAGGAAATAACTTCAATAGTCTTTCTACGTTGGGATATAAACTTAGCCATCTGGTTTCGCTGTGGTTAAGTAAAGGTTGTTAATTTATTTCGACGTAGTCACAAAACTCTTTTAGGCCTTCAGTTGTAACTGTGTAAATAGAAACTAATTTTTAAAAATCATTATAGGTTACTCTACATCTACTCTCATTAAGTCGACAGCATGATGAAAACTGTTGTGAATAATGGGCGCAGGACACCCAATTCGATAAGGTTATTATTATCGAGGTTTTGCTTTAATAGAGTATAAATATTCCAGCCCGGATTTCTATTCAATCCTCCAAAATTAACATTGGCGTTATCGCCTATTAAAGCAACACACTTTCTAGACAGCCTACGCTTTTCAAGTGTCTGTAACAAATAGTTTGCTATGGTCTTCGAATTTCCATTTGGCATAATACACAAATCAAAAAGTTATGTGTCAATTCCATGGCCAGCCCAGTTATAATATTGAATTATGATGGGGAACAACATCAACATGGCAATCACAAACAACACACGTTGCGTCATAGTCATCGCGTTCTTAACAAAAGACGGAAATGTTGTCTTTAAAATGTCAGTAAATTTGTTAGAACTCATGGGCTATGTTGTCGTCGACACAGTTATATTATAAATATAAAAAACTAACTTTGCATACACAGTAAACTGTGAATAGAATGAAATAAATTTGATTCTTATATGCCCCAAATGTGCCGACGCCGACGCCGACGAGATGTTGAGATTCGTGTTGTTTTGGATTTTGCGTTTTGTTTTGGCTGATTTAGCGGACGACTCAATTAAAACTAATAGCAAACGCTTCGTTGATAAGGAAGGTCATTTTAGGGTGGGTGAAGGACCATTTATTTTAATTGAAAATGGAGAACATGTCCTCGTTTTGGATATCATATGGTAATGTTAGAGCACTGTATATGTAGATAATATCGACCTTTTTCTTATTTCCAGCTTGGTGAAAGTAATCAAGAGTTTGATTACTTATTCAAAATATCATCTTTTAAGTCTTTTAATTTAGTTAGAGGTTAGAAGAAGTCAAAACACTCAGGAAATGTGAAATATCGTTCGGAAAATGTATTATACTTCGAATTTCGTTATTTAGAAAAATTGGCTAAAGGGAAGGGCTTATATGGATTTCCCGACTATTTTAACTTGCTCTAACCTAATTAAAACATACATAATTTGTAACCCCTCATACCAATTACACAGTGTCGGGGTGCCGAGAGCACCGACCACTAAGGTGTGTGCATTTTTAAATTCGGCGAAGGTACTTGAGGTAGTGGAGCCTGTCTAAGCTAGAACACTACGCCCGCTCTCCGGATGTTTACCCATCCAAGTACTGACCGAGCAGAGTGGAGCTTAACTTTTACAAGTGCCGTGAGATATGCAACGCCACTCAGTCGTACTGCCGGCTTAGAGGTCGATATTACTTATATCATATATTTAATACTACTATATTGCTAGCAGCTGTAAGCGGGGAGGTCATAGCGTAAGTGAGACAGACAACCAACTCTTCTACACACTTGGTGAGCTGTGCGCAAGCGTCGTCCAGCGAGGTGGGGAAGTGAACCTCACGGTCAAGTTTAAAATTCGCTTCTAAAGGCGGCTTCGAAATATCAGGCATGCGCACGAGACGCGTAGCGCTCAGAGTGAGACTAGGTAACGTTTTCCCCGTTCTCTACCCCACTAGCAATATAGAAGTAAAAATATATGACTTACATATATAGTGCCTTAGTAATGCTATTCCTGACAACGATCACTGCAACCACAGAACAATACCCTACAACGCAGTAAAACGAAAGACTTTTACCATCGTTCTAGTTCTCTATATCATACTAATGATTTAACCGCTAGATGGCAATAACTCCAAAAAGTAAAAATGTAACTTGGCGATTTCGCGCTCTTTACGTTGAACATTTGTTCAATTTTTTTTAGAAAGGAAAGGGGGTTGTATCCCTGTTGCAAAAATTTAAATTAAAATGTAGTAGGTCGTGCTGGATTTTATGATATATGTTCACTCACTCCATTTATTGTAATAGCAAAAAAATTATCTTTCCAGATTTCTCCAGATCTTCACGTTTGGATGTCCGTAGATGACGAAAAACAGGTTTTCCCAATTCCGTCTGTCTGTCTGTCTGTTGGCAGTATAACTCAAAAACTATTGGTCGGAGGAAGACAATATTTTGCATACATATTATATATCTACATGTAATAAAACCAAGAAAATTATATACAGGGTGAGCACTTTACAATTTTTTTTAATTTCATTTAACTTAGTAATAGATACAAGTAATAATTGGTACATAGTGCAGGATTTATTCTTACCAAAAATGGGAGGATAACTGTTTTACGACGGAAAAAGCAGGCACAAATTAGCGCGTTACTAAATATAGCTGTGATGCAGGAACCCGAAAGGTCGGTGCTCCTTGGCGCAGGTAGAAATAGCCCGTTTCGTTGCGATATCCCACAAAATGTTGGGGCTGAATACGCGGTCCGCCGCCTGCTGTTCGAATTCGACAACCGGTAACGTTTTTTTAATTTTAAAATGTATTTAATTTATTAGAAACGTAAAAATATTTTTACTCCTAACTTAATTTGATTTTTAAAATTATTTAGTGGCACAATGTCGATGAGAGAAGTTCTGGGTAAAGCCTTTTACAGATTTTTTGTTATAGCATAGCAGGCTCGGCATGTGCATTTTTTAACGATGTCTATGATATTTAATAATAAAATATTACTAAAGTCAATATTATGGCTAGGTTAAAATTTTATTTGCATTCTTAAGTACTAACTTAGAAGCAGAAGAAATCATCGTGGATAAAATCGCAACCAAGGCTCTCCAGTAGTAGATCGTTAGACAGCTCGCAACTTCGTTAATTATAGAGATATCGAAAATAACTTTCTTTTGTTTTAAATGCCAGTATACAACCTAATTTTTAATTTGGAACAATAATAAATTTCAGCTACAGGGTGTTCTATTTAAAAAACCAGAGGCTGTGTATCACTATGTAAAAATAGGAGGCCATGACTTAAATTGGTTTACTTCAATTTGTAGGTTGGATACTGGAATTTAAAACAAAAGAGATTTCTTTTCGATATCTCTATTATTAACGAAGTTACGAGATGTCTAGCGATCTACAAACACCCTCTATACATCAACACTGATACTAGATTTATTTTGATACTTAAGTCGTATTTAGTAAGTGAACTATATAGTATGATCAACAATTATTTTCATCTAGTATGGCTATGCAATAGTTCCTAATTTATGAATGCAACTACATTTATACTTAAATGTCAAACTTGACATTTTATTTTTAATCGACTTATAGTTGCATTCATAAATTAGGAACTACTTCATAGCCATACTAGATGAAAATAATTTTTGATCATACCATAATCTTGATAAGTAAATATCTGGTGATACACGCACACAAACACAACTTCCTTTTACAGTGATCTTACAATTAGCCAAAAATTTGATATTTAATTTTTAAGCATTTTTCAAAATTTAAAAAAAATTACAAATTCTACAGAAACCGTACAAAATAGAGCGTCAGTTCAAGAGACAAATTTTCTCTAAAATTTTAAATTCAAATTCAAAAATGTAATAATATACCGGGTGTTATATTTAAAATGGGGGTTAATAAAAAAATAGGAAAAAAGTACAAAAGAAACCCATTTTAGATGTAATCAACTGGAAAATCAACTACCTCACATCAATACACATTTAAAATATAATAAAAATGTAAAGTTTGAAAAAATCGTTCAAGCCGTTTTTTAAAAAATCGAAAAAGACTGAAAATCACAAACATAAACACCATACTTCCGGTTATGCGATTTTCTTCAAAAGCTTGCTGTTGCATCTAGATAGTAGGTACACAAAACTTATATATGACGTTTCAACACCATACCTCTTTTCGTTTTTAAGATATTCTGTTCACAGACACACAGACAGGCAGAGAGACCAATCAACAAAAACGTGTTTTTTGGGTTCAGGGGACTCTAAAACGTGAAGATCTGTTGAAAACTCAATTTCGAATTTTTGGAGAATCCAATGCTTCCTTTATTGTAAAGGAAAGTAAAAATGACAATGTCGTAGTGACATTAGTAACTTTTGTAACTAAGCAAACATTCATACACTGCTAAAAATAGTTAATGGGGGCTATTCAAACGACTCAAAATGACGCATATTGTAACAGCCAATCAGAAAGTTGACCAAAATTGACCACACTGTCATTAATATAGCCACTGTAGAAAGTATAAACCATAATACCCTTCTCCTTTTCTAAAAGTGCATACTAAGATGTTGTAGCATAAACTTGCTGTTTCCTCTACTTCATACCAGATGGCTATATTGCTGTTATCTGGCAACAATTGCTTCTCTCTGACATAAGTTTGTTACATTAAAATTTGGAGTGAGGAGAATGCTAATAGGTGCAATGACCTACGGAGACACATGATTGTATTCGGAAGCTACATTCTTCCTTTATGCGCGTGCCAAGTTTGAAGGAACTTCGTTTACCAGTTCGTTTTTTAGTAGCGGAAGTATGGAGACGTGTTCTCGTGCTATATCAGCGCGACTTAAAAATCGCGCGGTAAAATAATTTTAACTGCTGAAAACGTGATACCTACTGAGATTCATAGCGATTTAAAAGCCGGTTAAGGTGACGATACTGTTCATAGGACTACTGTGAATCGATGGGTAATAACATTTCCTGGTTGCGATCCCGGAAAGCCGTAATTGATGAGGAAAACCGCAGCGGACGTCCGATCACTGTCTCAGACGATGAACATTACACACGCGTCGACAAGTTGATCCAAAATGACCGGCGAAACACTCAAAATCGCATCGCAAACCGCCGGACAAAATATAACCATTTTTAAAATAATTTGTTTGATAGTATTGTAGCACGTCTAATGATTAAATTAATCTATTCAAAAGTGGTCAGCTGATTGCCAATGTGTTAATATTTGAACAATAAATTATTATTGAAATCATTTTTGGTGTTAAAAATTCGATCAATAAGTGCATTTTGGTTTAACTATAATGCAACCACGTAGTATACAGCTGCTTGAGGAAGAAAATCTTATAACCCGCATTGGGCTTGTGGCAGAATACCTAGATTTCGCTCAGGGGGCTCGGGTTCCATTCCCGGTACTGGAATCTTTTTAAAAAATTTAATTGTAGTGTATATGTTTACAATTATTACAAATTAATATATTATTATTAGAAATAATACTGTAACAGATAATTTTTTACGTAATATGTACTTTATTGCTTTATTTATTACAGATTCAGCATTTGGCTGGATTCACTTACATATCATTTGGTTCCTGTTTATTCTATCTATGCATAAAATTTCAGAGATTTTCTGTTTAATTATAGTGGCTCAAAGGCCAAGAAGCTTATTTTACCTACAATTATCTGCACCGGCAAAAAACATCTGTCTGCACACCTGCATAGAACACCTGTTTAGGAGAGAAACAAAACCTTGTATAAGTTGAATAGCTGAGATAAACATGTTTACAATGGAAAATTCTAGTTTGTCTTTAGTAATGTAGATATCAGCATCGCGCAGTACAATAAAAAGAGAAGAACAATTGTGGGTGGTTTCTTATTTAAAACGACTGCCTTAATAATTAATAACATTACTTACTGTATATTCTTCAGTCCGGTTTTTTGTTTTATCTGTTGTCCAATCTACTGTATCCTGTTGTAATTGTTATCTTACGTGTTATTTTCGCTCGTAAGAACTCGAAATTCGCGTTTATTTACGGAGCAGCTGACACACTCGTACTCACTCGCAGTTTTCTAAAACCGATAAAAATAATAGACGATGACAATGTAAATCTGCTGCTAAAACTATTCAACGCAATATATAAAACAGGAAACATAGGACAAGAATGTAAAATCCACTTTTGATGCGCTTCCAAAAACAGTTAGTTATATTTATTTACTTATTTATTTATTTCCTCTCAACAGGTATACACCCAATTACAGAGAAGAAATTAACTTAAAACATGATATAATAAAGAAGAGATTAAAAATAATCAATCTATAAACGAAAGCATAACAATGAATTAAAATAACAAAAGTATTAACTAAACATTAATGTAATAAATAAGTAACTTAAAAAAATGAACGAAATCAGTTCCAAACATAAAACTAACTTCTAAACCATTGGTTTAAATGGCTATCCCTGATAATTTTTGAACATGTTTTATAATAGCATTTTAAATTAGATGAAAATAAATCAATGTGTTCATATATTGCGTTGTAGTGTCGGGCTAGTTTATGCAATGGCGAATGTACTGTTTCTGCTGCCCGCTCTAGGCACACCAAAGCTGAATATTAAATGTAAATTGCCATCTATTTTCATATCGATGACCTTTTTGACAAAGGTTACCGATTTAATAAATCTTGCTTTTTCTAGAGACAATATATTATACTGACTTAATAATGTTCTATAATACGTTAATAAAGGATAAAATCCAGTTAATCTAAAGCTTAGTATTTTTAAAAACCATTTTTAGATACTCTCTATTTCGTCAATATAGCAAGCATATGACGGTGTCCACACTACAGAAGCATATTCCATGATAGAACGAACATAGCAACTATAAAGTTTTATTAAAGTAGTAGTGTTAAGGAATCCTTTAGAGTTACGCATTAAGAAGCCTAGCATTCTGCTAGCTTTATTTTTCATTGTGGAGATATATTTTTGAAAACTCATTTTATTATCAAACAATATTCCTAGATCCACGGTTGCATACTTTCTATATAGGTTTACACCGTTCATTACATAGTTGAAAGTAAATGGCTGGAGTCTTCTCTTAAAACTGCGAAACTGTACGCCATTGTCAACCAAGACGTACTGAGGTGCTCCAAAGAGCAAGTAAACGTCGTTCTCAATTTTCTGAGTCACCGCGGTCGCGGTGGCGGTACGCAACGGGAAGAAAAGGGTAAATTTAGTGAAGTAATCAGCCACGGACAGAATATACACGTAGCCTTTCTTTGAACGGGGCAACGGCCCTACAATGTCGATAGATATCATTTGCCACGGCTTATCCACCACGGGGTGACGACACATCAAGCCGGCCGGGCGTTTTTGTTCGGGTTTCTGCGCTAGGCACGTCGCGCAACGGTTAACGTAACGGGTCACATCCGCCTTAAGTTTAGGCCAGTAATACTGCTGAGCGATACGGCCGTAGGTCTTATAAATGCCTAAATGGCCTGCGGTAGGTTCATCATGGTTTTTGCGAAGAATCTCGGCACGTTGAGGCTTAGGAACCACCTCTTTCCAACTCGTGCCTTCGTCCAATTCGGGGTATTTCACGTTAATATGTTTAAACAATTTCCCTCGCGATAGTTTCCACGCCGAATACTTGAATGGTTCTTCTACGACGCGCGTACACATGCGCCTATACCACCGGTCAGTTTGACTGTCAAGCGGCGTCTGAACGCCGGCCTCGGGTTCTCCAGAATCGACGACTGAGACTACATCTATTTCGGGTATAGCACGGGATAGCCCATCCGGGACAACGTGGTCTTTTCCCTTCCGGTGTTTGATCGTAAAGTCGTATTGTTGGATACGAACAGCCCAACGGGCGAGTCTCCCGGAGGGTTCCTTAAGATTATTTAGCCAGATAAGTGAATGATGGTCAGTAATGACTGTGAAGTGAGTGCCTTCTACATACGGACGTAACTTCTCTATGGCCCAAAGGACGGCCAAACATTCGCGTTCCGTAACCGAAAAATTACGCTCAGGCTTCGTAAGGGTCCGACTAATGTAACAGATGACCTGTTCTTGGCCATCAACGGTCTGAGTCAGCACGGCGCCGATACCAACATTGGAAGCGTCCGTCTGTTCGATAAACGGGAGAGAAAAATCGGGACACGACAAAATGGGTGCCGAAACTAGGCAATTTTTGATGGTTGTAAATGCGACTTCGCATGACTCGGTCCACTCAAACTTCTGAAACTTTTTCAATAACGACGTCAGCGGAGCAATAATGGTTGAGAAATTTGGTATGACACGCCTGTACCACGATGCCATGCCGACTACTCGCCGTATTTCTGAAACGTTTCTAGGCCGCGGCAAGTTGAGAATCGCCGAAACTTTATCGGGGTCGACTAAAAGTCCTTGGGCGTTAACGACATAGCCCAGGTATCGTAATTCCGGTTGGCAAAAATGACATTTATCACGTCCCAGTGTTAAACCAGCGTCGTTTAGTCGCTGCAATACTTTGTCTAGAATCTCGACGTGTTTTTCGAAAGTCGGGGTACAAATAATCACGTCATCTAAATAGACAAAGACGTAAGGTTCCAATTCGGGACCCAACACATGGTCGACGAAACGTTGCCAAGTCGCTGCGCGTTATGAAGCCCAAAGGGCATGCGAGTAAATTGAAACAACCCGCGCCCGGATACTGTAAAGGCCGTTAGTTCCTTAGATTTATCTTCCATTTCAATTTGCCAGTACGCGGATTTGATATCAAGCGACGTCATGAACCGGGCATCGCGTATGCGATCCAAAATCGAAGACACTTAAGGTATCGGGTAGGCGTCCTTCTCGGTGACGCTATTTAATTTACGAAAGTCAACGCAGAAACGATAGGTTCCATCTTTCTTTTTAACTAGTAAAATCGGGCTCGACCAGGCTGAAGGAGAACGTTCCACAACGCCTGATTTAAGCATACTGTCCAACTCAGCATCGATATGCGCCTGCATTGCGGGAGAGACCGGGTAGTACCTTTGTTTAATCGGTGCAGCCTCAGTAGCGATTTTATGTTGAACGTACTTGGCGCAGCCGAGTTCGGGTTTAGCGATAGTAAAATGTCGGTTCACGAGAGTGTCTAATTGAGCTCGTTAATCCGAGTTCAGGTAGAACATAGACTGCAAATTACCGGTAGGAGTATCAATGGCCGCTAAGCCGGGTTTTGAGAATTCCCACTCCCCTCGAAACACGTCTGGGACTATTCCCACTGACTTCCAAAAGTCTATACCTAGAATTAGGGTGTGCGGAACCTCCGGAACTATTAAAACATCGATAGCTACCACTCTGTTATTTAAACGGATAGGTAAGTGAAGGGTACCTAGACTGGTTACGGTCTGTCCATTCGCCACTGAGCAAACGGGTCTCAGCTTCTTATTTACGCGCAGGCCTACAGTACGCAACACGTTCCAACCCTTGGCTCCTAAGATTGTTCGATTCGCTCCTGAGTCCAACAAAGCTAACAACTCGAAACCCATAATTTCAACAGTCACATGCGGTCGACGGTCATCAGATGACCTTTCTAATACGTAATCGAGAATGACTTTATTTTTCTTAAATTTGGTCTCGCGCTCCTTAATAAGTCCCTTCATAAATTTAGTCGAATTACTAAACACGCGCGAGGACACTGCTCGACTGTTCAGCGTCTCGCGGGGTCGTTTCCCTGTCCTCTATCTCTTGCTCGACAACGAGGACAAGTGTTTACGGTCACTTCAGGTCTGCCGCAACGGTAACAGAATTTCTTGCCGCGGGGTCGCGGACACCTACTGGCTCTATGGCCTGGTTCGTTACAGTTCCAACACCGCATGCTTGACTTGGGTGCCGATTCTCGGTTCCTCCTCTCGGGAGTATTAACGTCAAGCGTTTCGACAACATCAACTGGGCACGTTTCCGCGACAGGCGCGACCTCGACATATGCCAAGTCTGTTTCTAAGTAAGACTTCTTTCTAGATGGTGGCACGTAAGTTTCAATGGCGTAGCGCCGTTCTTCAATCTTCCGTCCGTATAGAGCTAGCTCGTCGATCGACCGGAATTCTGTCAATCCCAACTGGGTTTGGTATAATGGTGAAATATTATGCAACAAAATACGCAACTGTCTCTCCTCGGGAATCGCTTCAGTCAAGCGCGAAAACATTGTGCGCATGATGGCGATATAAATGCCCATACTTTCCGTAGGGCCTTGCGTGCGACGTCTAATTTTGTCCAACAACCGTTCATCATAATTAGCAGGCTGAAACTCTAGACGCAATAAATCGACTAACTGTTGCCACGTGTTAGGGGTCGCTCTATTCGCGCGATACCATAGCAATGCGTTGCCCGAAAACAAATCGATGGCCTGCATAAACAACTCTTCTTCGGTAAGGTTTCTGGCCACTCTGAGAGTTCGTTAACACGCTCAATGAAAGCGTTGACCGATAGACCTTTCGGGTCACCTGAGAATTGTATGTTCCATTTCGAAACAGGGGTTGCCTTAAATGAGATCGTACGCGACATCGGCGAAGCAAAAGTCGGAGTCGACATAGTTGCCGCCGTCGTAGTCGTAGTCGTCGTCGCGACGGTAATGATAGGTGCGACATCGGACGTCGATGGCAGCGTTACGGCGCTTTCCTCCTCAGCCGTAGTCGTAGACGACCCTAGCTTTACTTGGTTAAGTTCGTAGGTTGAACGTATGAGTGATAATTCCGCGAATGCTTTTTGTTTGAGCGCTCGCTCTTCCTCAGTTGTAGCTGAACTATTCGTCAAACGGTTCATTCCGTGATAAAATTTCGTTTCGATCGTAGCCGCTACTTCTTTAGTCGGGTTAGCTAAATATATCTGAATCTTTTCCTCTAATTCGCTAATAATAATAATAATAATAAAGTCTTTATTCCGGTAAGTACAGTACAGGTAAGTTTCAACAATAAATAAACATAAATGGAACATACTAAATTATACGGGACAGAGTAATGAAATAAAATTTTCTATTTAGCGTCACCGGAATCATAAGGCGCAATTCAGGTAATACCCTGTTTTTCAATTGGACCTTAATCTGTTTTGTAAAGGAATCAATGTTGGCACGGCCGCGAGATCCTCCTCGAATGTATACGGGTACGTCGGTCGCGTATCCATATCTGCGCGTCCCTCCTCTCTCAATACGTCGCGTAACCGGGAGCGCAACAAGGTAACCGCGCCGGAAGCATCACGGCCTCTGATTCTCAACTCGTATTCAGCCTCCGCGCGAAGCAGACGTTCAATATGTAGCTTTAGCACCATGTTTACAAACGAAAAAGGAACGACTTATATTATACGTCGTACAAAAGAAAACGTTAGCTCGTGTTTGGTAAGTCAATTACGTCAGATATCAGAACCAAATCGTAGACGGTCAAGACGGGAGAAATCGGGAAAAAGTGGTTTGCTACCTTTCACACGACTGATGGCTTAACGGGACTATCTGTCCATATTCTTTGCGAAAAGACCGAATACAAACGAAAAAGAACAAATCCCATAAACTAGGCGGTCAACAAATGGATTAACGAGCCTACTACCGACCAACAATGGTTACCGACAGTACTGTGCCCGAAATCGAGGCGCACAACGTAAACGGGAACGAAAGAAAGAAAAAGAGAGAGAGAGAAAAAAAATCCAAAATGGGGTCGAGCGTTGTCACGCAACAAGGGGCGACACGTCGGAATAACCAAAATTAGGCAGACAACGGGTGGCCTGACGAGAAAAAAAAACAAACAAGGTCTCAGACGTTAAAGCGTCAAAATTAAGACGCACAACGGATGGGCTTAACGAGACTACTACAGTCCAACAACAACAACAAACAACAGGCCCCGCGCGATTGGGCCGCCAAAATTAGGCGTCTTGACGAGAACAAAGGAGCCACAAAGCTCCACAAGTTGGGATAGCCAAAATTAGCCTGTTACGGTATTAAAACAACTTTACGACACCCACCCAAGGTGAGCATCGCACCACGGAATCCGTCCTGAAAAACTGGCACACTTGCCCTGAGATTTGCTGAAAACAGGCTAAAGGCCACGGCTGGAACGCTCAGGGTGTAGGGCGTGAGTCATACGATACGTTCTGGGCAAGCGTGTTGAGGCATATATATAGGGTACGTCAAAATTATGAGGGCGCCACCAAGCCTGTCTTAACCCGGATAACCGGGCCTGGGCGGTTAGACGGGCCGAAGTATTCAAGACACTCCGTCGATAGGGGTACTCGTGAATTATAAACTCACACAACGATTTCGTGATGGCAAAAATACTTAGATCATGAAGGGGGTTTTTTCATCCACGGCAATGTCACCACCAAGCCTACCTGCACGCTCTGATCTCACTGGCTCCACCGTACATTCATCTCCTCAATTATGGCCGCACACTGAAACAGAACATGCACAAAGTGACCAAGAATAAAGCGTCTCTTACTTAGATAAGCGTCTATTGGTCCAGTCTTACATTGGGGCAGCAAAGCGTGCCGCAAACATTGCGTTAACTCTTATAAATAAGCATCAGCTGATGGGCGCACTACGGTTACTAAACAACACCCATAACTGTACAACATCAAAAGCAGTTTGACATATGAGTCCCACAACGGGAACGTTTGTTCATAAAAAAAAATGCTCACATGATAATTTGGGCAAACACAGCAAAGTCCAAGTGAGGGAAGTGATTAGATCAAAAATGAGAGAGCGACGCCACTTCGCGACAACGATTTAAGATGCGAAGGGTACGTTTTTAACGGTGCACAAGATTTCACCGTTATTCACATGGTTAAGCGCACAGCTCGGGCACGAGAAGTTAGTATAATTCAATGGTTACAAATACCTTAATTTTATTGGTGACGATCCAAGAGATCAGCGTGCGGTCCAGCTTGCGGGAAACAGGTTGCCTGTGGCAATTCATTCGCCGCTAAAACGGCCGACGTGTGAATGGTCTGGATGCGCCCAAAATGGCGACAAAGGCTGGCGCTTCAACAAACGCCGGCAATTTGAACTCAGCAATCACGTCCGAAGGAGGTTTGTTGAGATCCGATTTTAAAAATGGTTGAGTCCGAATTCCGAATGTAATAATTGAAATTCAATTATTCTACCCAAAATGTAATTTTAGATTTTTTTGTTTAAGACGAATTTTCGTTATTCCTGAAGCCTCTGGGGGTGTTCCGACACCCATATCACCCCCCATAGTTACGCCACTGATTTATAGGCTTCGTAGGTTACACGAAAGCCTTCGATAGAATTCGACATAATACACTTTTGGAAATATTACAGCAAATAAATTTAGATTACCAAGACATACAAATTATTAGAAACTTGTATTGGAAACAAACAGCTCAGGTTGGTACAGTAGGTGTTGCAGTAGAAATAAGTATTAAACGAGGAGTCAGACAAGGATGCATTCTTTTTCCAATACTATCCAGTATCTACTCTGAGATGATATTTAAAACACCACTCGATAAAAGCACAGAAGGTATAGGAATTTATGGCGTATAAATAAATAACCTGCAAACCTTTTCAATTGAGTATATCAAATGTAAATTGTATGGCTTGAAGATGAATTTTCAGAAAACGAAGTACATGATAATTACAAAAAGAGCAATTAAGACCATTGGGAATATCAATACACAATGAAACAATGCAGAGTGCGATTTCACATAAATATTTAGCTACGAAGGAAGACCACGGCTGGACGTAAAAAATCACATCGGACAAGCAAGACAAGCATTTCAAAATTTAAAAACTATTCTGCGTCATCGTAATTTTCATCTACATATAAGAAACGATTTTTACATTTTTCCAGTACTTTTGTATCGGATAGAATTCTGGACGTTAACTAAATGGTTATGCAACAAAATTAATAGGTCATAATGTGGTGATCCAGACGCAGGTTACGCGTGTCTTGGACAGACAGAGTGACAAATGCTGAAATTAAATATAGCATGAATAGTCTACTCGAAATTATTCCCACAAATAAAAAACAAAAACTGCAATATTTAGATCATGTGATGAGAGGAAGAAAATATAAATTGTTACAGTTAATTTTACAAGGAAAAGTTGAGGATAAAAGAAACGCTGGCGCAGACGTACTTCCAGGTTAAAATAGTTCCGCAATTGGTCTACAACATTATTATTTCGATCGGCAGTTTCTAAAGTTCAAGTAGCCTTATTGGTCGCTAACATTCGATAGGACAAGCACTTCAAGGAGAAGAAGTCTTTAGTAAGCGTTCAGTTGTTTTTATTTGTAGAAAAATTAACTTTAAGATAGTTAATGGTTATTGTTCTTGATACAAAAGAATCAAATCCACCTACTTTAGCTACCAAAACATACGAATTCGAATGTATTTCGAAACATTTTTCCAACGAGGTAATTTGACATGTTCCGCTAAAAACTGATAAAGATATCGAAGAATACACAGAAAGGTTCACCAAATTAAGACAAAGAGCAGCATGGTCTGCCACAACTGAAACTCAAAAAACGAATAAACCGAGTTATTGTCCTGATTTTATCAAAACCAAATTAGGCTAAAGGGTCCCGGGTGTATCTTGAACAAGCGTCCACGTCCGATCAATAGAGTCAAGCAACTCTCTTTCTGGTCAGAACTGGGATGGGAGTTTCTCGGCTGCTTCTATAAGCGCCTCGTGGTACGGTTGCCACGGAAATAGTTGGTCCCGGATGTCATAATAACATCATGACAGTCGTTAGTGGGGTTGGAAGTTCCCATAAAATGTACAGCGACGCCTATAATTGGCCTAACGGCTGTTGGCTGAGTACCAAAATAAAATAAAATACTAAAAATGAAAACTAAAGAAACGATGGCAAACAACACGTGCATGTGCTGACAAAACTAGCTGTTATCGAGCAACAAGAGAGCTAAACCAATATTAAATGAATTTAAAAACCATGGTGTCAACACTTTCTTGGTAAATCTCACTGCATCTGAAGTCACCGGTTATTATTCTTGATACACCATACCAATTGTATATTGGCTTAACCAACCATAAATGTAAGACACATGAAATCACAGATGATATCAAAAAGCTCAACCCAAAATAGGCACCAGGTTTATACTTACATAGTAGCAAGCAAAATTTTAAAAGAACTGCCACTGGAAGGGTACAAAATGGTCAAGTACATTTTTAAAGTCATAATAAGGACTGGGTACTTTTTGTCCCGGTGGAAGGTTGCCGACATAGTTATAACACAAAATCCAGGCAAAGGTCCTGCTGGTATAGCATCCTACCTCCCGATTAATCTTCTCCCTGTACTTTCGAAGATGTTCGAGAAGGACGACTAACACCTATTATAAATGTGCCAATCGGTCTGTCTCACGGAAAGGTGTTTGTGTTCCGCGTTGTGAAAACGAGGTGATTTGCTAACTTATTCTGTGAATTTCCTATCTATACAACATGAATGCAGTGAAGTGAGAAACGGTTGGGTCATATAGAACTGTCTTTGGATCTGGTGCTGGGAAAAAGAAGTTAAAAGATAAGTGGTGCAATCTTATTATTATATTAATAGTTCCTATACAGCGTATTATAAAGGGGAACAGCGCAGTCCGGTCCTCACCGCAAAAAGCGGGTGAGGACCGACGGCTTTTTGCGTCGCGTCGGTCCGGTCCGGCCGGCCGGCTGTGTTTATCTACAAATAAAGTAATTTATATTTGCACTCTACTAAGATAAATATTTGGATTTTCTGCCATGGAGAATTTAAATAATGTGACTGCAATTGATTCAAGCAAAACGATTGAAAATTTAGAATCCACAGAGTCTAGTATCCCATCTTACTCATCCATACTAACTACGAGAAAAAGTTTCAAATTCCCTGATCGAGAACAAGCTATCATCTTTCCAGCTATTGATAATGTTACCAAAAACGATTACATTATCGGAGCAGGTAAAGCTATCGGGCCTAGTAATATTATATTCGCGTCTAGGGTTTCAAATGGTAGAATTTGTCTGTACTTATCGAGTAAAGAGGTAGTTTATAAATTCGTAACAGATGTTAAAAGTACTAATATTAACGGCAATGTAATTCCGGCTAGACGATTGGTATCACCAGCTAAACGTATTATCTTGTCTAATGTTTCGCCTTCGTTGCCCAGTGAGGTAATTTTGAACGAATTATTTCGACTTGGTTTGAAGGTAGTATCGGGCATGTCATTCATTAGAGCTGGCTTAAGTGATCCCAGTTATAGACACATACTCAGTTTCCGCAGACAGGTGTATATTGAACTCAGTGAAAAAGAGAGCTTACCTAACTCAATACTGGTTAAACATAATGGGAATCTATTCAGAGTTTTCTTGTCAACTGATGAGCTCCGTTGTTACGCCTGCAAAGCGTTGGGTCACGTAGCTAGCAAATGCCCACTATCGCAATCACTAAACAATCAAAATAATGCAGTTGCGATACCATTACAAAGCGATTCAAACATGGAACAGCTAAGTAATTCCCAAAACGAATCACAAACTAGTATTCCAGAGAAAGCACCGATTTCCAAAAACAAAGGCAACGAACCAAGCAAAATATCCGAAAACGATCATCTCGAAAACGATAATAAACGACCAGCTCCGTCATCTAGTACATCTTCGATTAGTTTAGAAACAAATCAAAGTAGAGATGAACCAATATTTAAAAAACCTAAATCTAAAAGAGTGAAGTATGCTTCGGTAAATACTGAAGACGAGAGTCCACATTATTTAAGTTTTAAACCCATATTTGACTATCCACAAATTTTAAGTTACGATGAACTTTGTAAATTTCTCACTAGCGTCAAAAATCAAGAAAATTGTTTAGAAATTGCGAAAAATCATACAGGGGATATAGTTGATCTTATAAATCTACTAGTAATGGTTGTAAAGCAAACAAATATTAAATCCAACCTTAGATCCAGAATTAAAAGGCTCATATTGCGTCTACAGAAAATCAGCACAGCTGAAGTGTTTGGAAGTATGTCCGATCTCTCCCAAGACGATTTGATTAGTGATTCTGGTTAAAAATTCATTCGTGGTAAAAATGGCGTCTGAAAAACATAACAATTTAAATATTTTACAATGGAACACTCAATCGGCAGTGGCAAAACGAATCAATCTGGACAAATTATTAGCCGAGTATAACATCCATGTAGCACTGTTGGCAGAAACTTGGTACAAACAAAATTCCGTTATCAATTTCAAATTCCATAATGTTATTAGACGAGATCGGCAAGATGGGTACGGTGGAGTGGCCATTTTAATAGAGAAGTCATTAATATTTAAAGAAATTAGTTTTAACCTAAACTCTAATATAATGGTATGCGGTGCTTTTTTACAGGAATTTAATTTAACTGTGGTTTTATTATATCGCCCTAATTATGTAACGGTTACCCAAGATAAATATGCAGAGCTATTTTCTCAGCTCAATACCGCTTATCTAATTGGAGGAGATTTTAATGCACTTCATTCAGTATTTGGCAGTTCAAAAAATGATCCTTCGGGATCAATCTTGTTAAACGCAATAAATAATTCAAACTCAATATTTTTAAATAGAGGGATGCCAACTAGAATAACACGGCCAAGTGAGGGTTCCTCCGCAATAGATATTACAATAGCTTCCCCTAGTTTAGCGTATAAGGTAGATTGGGAGATTTTAGAAGACTCGTATGGATCAGATCACTTTCCTATAATAAATAAAATAGCCCTTCACAATGATAATACTCCCTTCACGATATTCCCAAAAAGAAGATGGAAGATCACCAACAAAAAATTTCCAGAATTTCTAAGAAGGATGGAGGTAAAATTCAGCAGCATTCCACCACTTAAAGGCGCTAGTGAAAAAATTAGATTCGTTGTAAATAACATTAGAGCAGCAGCCGATGAAACTTTTCTAATTAAGAATCCATTTATACCAAGGAGCAAACCTTCCCCACCCTGGTGGGATGAGGAATGCTCGGAGGTTATTAGCAAAAGACGACAAGCTATCAGGGTATACAAAAGGGTTAAAACTTTAGAAAATTACATCAAACTACAAGCGGTACTTGCATATTCTAAAAGATTTTTAAAGTATAAGAAAAGAAAAAGCTGGCGTGAATTATGTTCTAGTATCAACAAAAATATGAACATTTACAATGTGTGGAAACTCGTTAGGAAATTCAAGGGGTCTTTCAGGTTGCAGAATAATTGTAAAAATGATGAATGGATTCCACAGTTCTTAGACAAACTAGCTCCTGCATATGTTGACACTGATCCTAAAAGCGAGAGAATATTGGAATTCGAAGAACTTATGGGTCATGCATTTACTTCGAATGAGTTTGAAAAAGCGCTCAAAAATTCAAACAATACAGCACCTGGCTTTGATGACATTTCTTATAATTTTCTTTTAAACCTTCCAAGTGACGGGAAACGTTTACTTCTTTTAGCTTTAAACGACATGTGGTTAGGGAGTGAGCAAGTTAATGAGTTGAAAAATATTCTAATTGCCCCAGTCTTAAAGCCAAATAAAAATATATATTCTCCGGATTCGTACCGACCCATCTCCTTGTTATCCTGTGTCACAAAAACATTTGAACGACTAATAAAGAATCGCTTAGAGTGGAGGCTGGAATCGGAAAACCTTCTACCGGAAAAGCAATATGGATTTAGGAAATGCAGAGGAACGATTCATGCCTTGGTAGATTTGGTTACACACATTCAAATTGGCCTGACTAACAACTCATACATAGCAGTGGTCTTTCTTGACATAGAGGGCGCCTACAACTCAGTTAATCTTGACCTTCTAGAAGACAAAATGTGCAAAATAGGCATCGCTTCACAAGCCTCTCGCAATATTACTAACCTATTTCGACAACGCAAAATATTTCTAAAATCTTTCACTAATAGACTCGTGGGACCTAGAGTAGTGTCATTAGGCTTGCCACAAGGCTCAATATTAAGCCCTACGCTGTTTAATATTTACTGCATCGACCTTCATCAAATCATGGGAAAAGAGGTAAACATTTGCCAGTATGCGGATGATATTTGTTTTTGGTTGGAAGATCAAAATTTGGAATCGCTTAAATTAAAAATAAACGAAACCATGCACAAAGTAGCTCACTGGCTGAATGATAACGGTTTTAAATTGGCAACCAACAAAGCAGCAGTAATGTTCTTGTCACGCCATAGAAATATACCGGTGGATTCAATATCCCTCGCTAATATCACCTTACCAATTAAGACAACCTTTAAATATTTAGGACTAACCTTAGATAATAAATTAAACTGGAAAGCTCATATTGACAATTTAGTTGCTAGGTGTGAAATAAGTTTGAATTTTATGAGAATGATGACAAAAGTTAAATGGGGCGCCGACAATATTGTTATGCGTAATATCTATAAAAGTCACGTTAGATCCTTAATTGATTACGGATGTATTTTATACGACTTTGCCTGCAAATCAGTTCTTAAAAAAGTAAATACCATACAAAACAAAGCATTGAGAATATGTACAGGTGCAATGCAAACCTCACCAGCAGAAGCAATCCGCGTAGAAACGCACGAGCCTCCCTTCTCTCTTAGAAGACGATTTATCGCTGCAAAATTTTTAATAAAACTTGGTAACCTTCATTTTTCTTTCCTTACTAACAAAATTACATACTTGGCGAAATTGGATATAACTGCAGACTACTGGGCGTCTAAAAAATCCCCCATATTAGCGGTGGCGCAAAGATATAGTCAAAGATTTAACATTGATACTTTAGGAAATGCGCTCGATGATTTAGAATACTTTTCTTACAATAGGAATATCAACATTACTTTCCCCAATTACACAGGGAACCCTGTAATCGACGACCAGTTGTATCGGGCTGAGCGATCTAACATAAAGGGATCATTACTTTTTACGATGGTTCCAAGACAGTAGATGGATGTGGGTGCGCGGTTTATAATACCATCACCAAAGAACATAAAATGTTTAGGTTGCCTCGCCAAACCTCTATTTTCACAGCGGAGGCTTTAGCAATTCTTAAAGCCTTGGAGCATCACCAAGAAGATGGAGGAGCGGACTTGGTAATAATGACCGACTCTCAAAGCGTTCTAATGGCTTTACAAAAAAATGAGCATGTTTTAAAGACCAACGTAGTGATATTAAGAATAAAAAAATTAATAAACATACTTAAGGAGAGCAATATCGAAGTAAGACTTTACTGGGTGAAAGGGCATGCTAATATTTTAAATAATGAAATAGTCGATAGGTTCGCTAAGAGGGCGGAAAATGAAGGGTATTTGCTTCAAGAAAAAATTACCACTGAAGACGCATTAGTAAAAGTAAAACAGGACATACTAAATGTTCAGTGGAATGAGCATTGGAGAAATTATATTGCCTTGCACCCAACACAATATGGATCCATACATCCAACCATTAATGATAAGCCATGGTGGAATAATAAAATCGTATCTAGATACTCCTACACTACGATTTGTAGAATAAAGTTAGGCCATGGAACTTATCCAGCTCACCTTCACAGAATGAACATGATCGACAATCCCTACTGCAGTTGCGATCAAGTGGTAGCGGATTTAAATCATTTAATCTTTTGAATGTCCTAATTATACAGCAGAACGCACAGTACTTTACATCAAACTGTTAGGTATTCAGACCCCTATGCCAATCGATATCATCACCCTGTTATCCAGTAACAGTTTTAAAGTCTATAAGATCCTTATGCAGTTTATTGTTAGTTCAAAAATAAAAATATAGTTAGCTTAAAAAAAAGTGTTGAATTCCATTGATACGAGGGCATAAATAAGAGACTATATGGGCAAAGATCCCGAAAGGCCTTAAAACATAAAAAAAAAGAAAAGAACTTACTACCTATGTATCAATTGGGGTTTCAATAACAGTAAGCCACAACGGAACAGATGCACGATATAGTCAAGAAAATAAGAAATGATCTTGAATATAGAAGATACTGTTCAGCCGCCTTTATAGATATTTCTCAAGTCTTCAACAATGTGTGGCACGAAGGATTGGTATATCAAATTATAAGTAGCTTACCACATCCATACTTCAAAGTATTAAAGACGTATTTAACAAACTCGCAGTTTTAGTGATATATGGAGCAGCATACTCATATCTTGTTCCCATCAAATCGGACGTACCATAAAGAAGTGTTCTTGGTTCAGCGGATCTATGACATCTATTAATACAGAAATCGCTAACTTTGCAGATGACACTGCTTTAATGACATCCTATTGGAATCCCAAAATAACATCCGAACACTTGGAAAATCACTTTACCAAGAATGATTCCTGGCTAAAAAATTAACATTCACTCTTCGAAAAGAGATTTGTTTGCTAGTCTCATTGTGTAATACACCGCTACCGCAAAAAGAAGAGGCTAAATATGTATACCTTCACATAGATAAAACTGGCATGGAGTAAATATATATGGAACAAACGCTTTCAACTAGGTTTCCAATATCGCAAGATGTACTTGGTAATGGGTCGTAATTCACACTTAACAATGGAGACAAATCTACGTCTTATATAAAGCAATATTAAAACCGATATGGAGCTATAGTATTGAACTCTGAGTTTCCACAAGGGATATCAATATTAATAACCTACAAAGATTTCAATCAAAGTTAATCTGTCAGATTTGTAATGCCCCGTGGATGTGCCAAACGAAGTTATCCATGGAGAGGAGTTAGGCGTTTTAAAATAAAAAAATACGATTAGTTACTACCATATACGATATTTTAGAATTAGGGAAAGGTGCTAAATGAATTGGTGATTTTGAAAATGGGTTCTTATTATTCTAAAGTGATTTTGAATTAATAATAAAATACAAAATCAACTACAATTATGGTACCACATTAATGTAGTTAAAGTGTATTCTAGATGGCGCCGAAAACGGTATCATTTGATTACGTTACTATTCATTTCATCAAAAACACTATCAATAAATAGCTTCGTCTCCCTCTTAATATAGCGTTTATTGAAATTTAGGCTACAGTTTGCCGCAACCGATTAAACTTTCTTTTTTTGCTGGGTTTGACCGGTGACGTCCTCGATTCTTTCTTAAATTAAATCCTATATTGTTTTTTCAATAATTTATTAGATTTGGTAATTCCGTTTTCAGTAACATAAATTTTATATTGGCACTTTATTTGTGTGTTTTTCAACAAAAAATTTAGAATAATCAAAATAGTAAAAGGTATACTAACGAAATAGAGATACAGAATCGGAAACTATCATAACTCTATAATAAAGCAGAACAATTCCCAAGGTCAAAAATTTCAACTCCTGGTCTATGCGTGGTTACGATTGTGGGCGTGGTCTTGATATTTTCTAAGAGCCAGTAATATGAAAGGAGAGAACAATTAATGCTCTTGTTAGGGCCTACACACATTTTTTTACACAACACAGGAATGTTTGTACTATGTACACATAAATATTAAATCTGCAAATAACCTAAATTCGGAGCTTTGTACAAAAATATCGTTATAAACTTTTTGCAAGTGGACTTTACTACCTCTAGGAAGAACGGTGGTTACAACTTGTCAGAAGCAACAAACCAACCTGAAAATATCATTGCGTTTTTGTGTTTTCGTGCTTATAAGTTAGTTTTTGCATTATTTATCTACTTATATTTCTATTTATTATAAAACAGTTTTTTCAACGCTACAGAGCTACAGCATTTTATTGCAACTGTAACTACAAGTGTCCAAGTTTAAGATTCAAAATTGTTTATAGGTTAGAATGAGCTGTACGACAAGTGCTAATTCAGAAAACAGACCACTTAATTATTGTGCATGCTGGCGGTAAAATAGGTTTTGTTCCGAATGGGCTAATTATTTTTAAATCAGGCCTTAAGACTGGCGACTACCATGACGATATGAATAACAAGCATTTTTCCAAGTGGTTACAAGAAAAATTCTTACCAAAAGTTAAAGAAAAGAAAGGCTACAGTGTAGAATAATGAGCAACGCTAAAAGGACTGTTCACAGCCAAGGTAATTTGTTGGTATTTTAGAATCACTGTGTGTTTTATTTAAATTTTATTTCAGAGTACATCGGCAGTAGCTGATTGGGCATTAATAGTGGATATTTTGAAAGCAACTAGGTACCTAATATTTATTAAAAACTGGCAAATTTAATCAAAGCCTAAGGTACACAACCCAGTAAACACAGTTACGTAAGATAGACATAACCGATATGAAACATCTGATCTATAGAATATGTCAGACTCGTAACATGTAAATTCCATGTACCTATGTTTCATAAAAACGTTCAATGTCCTCATCAAGTACACACCAGCGTTACATCTCAAATACGTTGCTATTTTACTCTACAGATACGTCACCTGTGTAACATCTCAAATATGTTGCTATTTTACTCTACAGATACGTCACCTGTGTAACATCTCAGATACGTTACTACTTTATTATACAGATATGTTAACCATGTAACATCTCCTACATGTTACTCTTGTGACCATTTTGAAGCACTTTTTATTTTACACTGGATAAATCCAAACAAAAACCAAAATAAATTCAATAATTTTATTACATTATAAAATACAAGTGAATTATTAAAAATAAACTTATTGAAAGAATGCCAGTTGGCCTATAACACGAATACATATTCAATATCATTAAATTCACAAATAGGATATAGTTGATACAGAAGTTTGCACTCTGCAATAAATCTTATTGAGTTTTTACAACCAAATCAATCTCATGTGGCTTTTTAAACTGGAATTGATTATTTAGAGAACTCAAATTTGGTAAATGCACTATACATTGTAACTATATTATTTAACAAGTTATATACCTATAGAGTGATACATATAGCAAAAACAAAATTATATATAACAAGAAAAAATATTGTATTTTATTCTTTGTTTTGTTTTGAAATTTCTCTTGAGTATCGCAGTTTAGCCTGCCTAAACCATTCACTAATCACAATGTCAAAATTTGCTTCTTTGAAATCCTTGAACTGGGACATAACTACACCTAAAATATACTTGATAATGCATAATTTCATTAAATAAATGTATTATAAAATACTAACGTTTAATTATTGTAGTAATTTTCAAATCACATTTTTTTATATTGTTTCGCTGTCCAAGCCAGCTGCATTTAGTAGCCATTTTATTAGTAAACACTCTTTTAAAAATTCGTTGACAAAAATCCTTGCCACTTATTGAACGCAGAAATATTTTCTAAAATAAATATAAGTTCATTATAACATGTGATCATTTAAATTTCCAGTTATAGAGTAGGCCATAACCGTAAAATTACATAGGACCGTTTATTGGTTTATACCATTTATGTGTTACATTGAGGTTGGGTTACGATAACATAAATGTTACTTCCTCATTCATCACTTTCGTAGCTACGTTTAAGGTACTGGCCAAAATTTTTGTAATCGACATAGCCTTCTCTAATTGGAAAGTTAAGAGATCACATGATATTTTCTAATACACTACCCTCCAAAAAAACAGATCATTTTTTTAAATGTTATTTTTATACAACAGATCATTTTTAAATGTCTGAATATGCATTTTATATTTATGTAAGTATTGCTTAATGACAGTAAACATAATAATACAAATTAGTAATTTTTTTATTAAAAAGATCAGGAAAATGAAAAGATATGTAATATGAAAAACTAGAATTTCATTTCAAAAAATCAAAAACTGATCCGGTTTTTTGGAGGAGAGTGTATAAAACAAAAATTTACTCACAAACAAATTTTTATGTGCCCCATCTTCTATAAATACTCCAAAGTTGTTTAATTCTTCATTTGAATTAATTGGTATTAAGTCTTCAAACTTGCTGAAATCATAAATTTCATTTCTTGCTGAGTTGCAAAACTATTTTCTTCTATTTTTCTTAATCTTGCATCAATGTTATGCAATGCTAATTTGATGTATGAACACAGGTGGAAAAATTTATTAGCTGAAAAATGACACATGAAAAGTTACTGATTTATATGTAACTTAAGGAATCATTATTATTTACTATATACTTACTTAGTACACTATCTTCATTCGATGTAGTTGCATACCTGATAGTATTTGATGTACGACATACAAAATATCCAACAATCATTTTTGAAGTGTAAAAACTACTTACTTGAACTTGATGTGGGAGTGGATACCATAGCTGTCGACGACGAAGAAGCTTCATTTTGCATATTTACTTGATTATCATCAAGGAACACCACTGGAGCAGAAGCAATAAGTGCATTAACAAAATCAACATTTTGAGATGATAAATCCACAATTTCTTGTAATTGCTGGGGATTAGTTTCTGATTCATTAATGTTATTATCATTAATGAGCATTTCAGGCGGTTTTTCATTATTTGGAAGTTTTGGGATATTTTTAATCCTTGGTATTTTTGGCGGTGGAGAATAACCTAGAATAAAATAAACAATTCTCTTTGATTTACTGTTCTTAATATTAAACTTAGTACTTCTATCTGATTGTTCATATTCACTGCTGTTGTCTTGTACTAACACAGACTTTTTCTTCTTACGTTTTCCAGGGCCTTTATTCTCTTCATTATCTGTTGTTGTATTATCTGCAGCATATTTTCTTGCAACGTATAAGCTAGCTAAAAATGTTAACTATAGTAAATAAAATTTAATATAAAATTTGAGCTATACCTACTATAAAAAGGCGGTAAAAGGCAAAACAATCAAATAAAAAAGTGATGTTAGGCAAGAGTCAACTTACTGAAGTTGTGATCTAATAACGTATTTTACATAGCTAATTGGTAGCTCCAGAGAGTTATTCACACACAACTTGAATGAGCTGTTTTACAATTATTGTTTTCTTTAATAAGTACTTACCATAAGCAATAAATTAACACCCCAAGGATAATCAAACACGCACAAAGACAAAGAGTAAACAAATACCCTCTATCCTCATAAACCCGCACTATCCGGACTTGTGGTTAATGGCGCGTATTTTAAATCGTAATTAAAGAATGTGATAAATAGTATTATATAGTATTAATTCCTTAGACTATATATTTACACTCGGTATATGTATAAAAATTAACCTAATAGAAAACAGTTTTTTAAATGTTCATATGACTTTTGTACATGTAGATTATAAGGGTATTATTTGCTTTTTAGTAATTTTTGTTTTTACAATAACTTATAAAGAGCTTAAAAAATGTAGGTAAATAATTTGTGTCTCAATTAACAAACCCAACAAATTTTGGGGTTTATATATTAAGAATAGAAAATATTATATTATTACATTTAAATATATCAAATAAGTTTGTAGATTTTATTTTTGACACGTATCGGTGACGTATACGGCGCACATATCCAAGCTTATTTTTAATAAATTTAAATGTGTCAAGTAAGTAACTTGGTTTTATGTTAGACACATGTCGGTCACGTATTCACCGTAACATATCCAAGTTTGTATCAAGGTAGTAACAAGAAAGTTTCGTAGATATTACTTGTACAGAACAAAAGTTACATATCACTGTTCTCTCTATGATCCTTTACAGATACGTAACAGGATCATTGTGTTCACTGGGAAAGAATCATTGAAAATGAACAGGGCTATGCAACAAACATTGCAGTAGTTCATATACGTTTTCTGAATTTCCCTTGTCTCTAAAGCAGAATCGTGTTGTCCTAACTCTCTCCTCATCGTAATAATAAAATAACGTTGCACGCAATTGCAAAACGTCGGTTAAGTCAATTTGACATGCATAACCCTGTTCATTTTCAATGATCGTAAGTGTATATGTCCAATGTAACTATCCGGGAAGCATCAGATTTTGTTTGTAAGTTATTTAGTGGAATTTCATTATGTGTGTGCTTATTTTTTGTGTGTTAACAGATAAAAATGAAAGTTTGGGACTCGATATCATGTTTTAATTTGTGTTACGATTTAATTATACTTTAAATCCCAATGGCACATATGAAGCAATTACATACAGTGTGTCCCAGATCGACTGGGATTGCATGGGTAACTTTCTTATCATTGAAGATGGAGATTTGGTTAAATGGCCAATGTTTTCCAGTTTCATATGCTGATTTAATATCTGTTTGAAAAAGTTCAGAATGTCGAACCAGTCAAAAGTTATTAGTAAAAAACTAAAAACTGTCATTTTCTTGTATGTCAAATATCTTTGTAAGTATAAGAGATACGAAAAAAGTAATATTTGATTTTTAAGTTACTGAATAGAATTTTTATTCTCTTTTCAACGATGTAAGATAACGTATGATTGAATAAAAAATACCAGTAAAATTAATTGTTTTTACATTTTAATCAAGTAAGCTTACATGGATCAAAACAAAATTAGTTGAAATTTATTTTAGAAAACCTTTGCATGTAATTCCTATAATACTTAGTAACATGTTAATTCAGTACTAAGTACTTGAACCACAAAAACCATCATGATATTGCTTTTTAAATGTATAATCAAGTAGGTAACCAGCTATGATGCAAAACAATAAGAAAGTTTGCGTAAAGTAACCCGTCGTGTCGTCAAATGGTGTCAACTATGTTTCGCTAACAATCGCCAGCATTTTGATCATTTCATGTGATTATCAGGATTATGTTTTGTTTTTAAATAAATGTTGTTTGTTTTTGTTAGGACCCATGTAAGCCTACTTGATTAAAATGTAAAAACAATTAATTTTACTGGTATCTTTTATTCAATCATACGTTATCTTACATCGTTGAAAAGAGAATAAAAAATTCTATTCAGTAACCTAAAAATCAAATATTGCTCCCATATAACTTAAGGAAGTTGATACGAGTACCTCAAAAGCAGCCATCTTGAATTTTTGTTCGACACCAATTTTAAATTGATCTCATCGAAAACAGCGATTTTTATGTAAAACTTTTTATTTGATTTTTAGGTTACTGAATAGAATTTCCATTCTCTTTTCAACGATGTAAGATAACGTATGATTGAATAAAAAATACCAGTAAAATTAATTGTTTTTACATTTTAATCAAGTAAGCTTACATGGATCAAAACAAAATTAGTTGAAATTTATTTTAGAAAACCTTTGTATGTAATTCCTATAATACTTAGTAACATGTTAATTCAGTACTAAGTACTTGAACCACAAAAACCATCGTGATATTGCTTTTTAAATGTATAATCAAGTAGGTAACCAGCTATGATGAAAAACAATAAGAAAGTTTGCGTAAAGTAACCCGTCGTGTCGTCAAATGGTGTCAACTATGTTTCGCTAACAACCGCCAGCATTTTGATCATTTCATGTGATTATCAGGATTGATTTGTTTTTAAATAAATTTTGTTTGTTTTTGTTTGGATCCATGTAAGCCTACTTGATTAAAATTTAAAAACAATTAATTTTACTGGTATTTTGTATTCAATCATACGTTATCTTACATCGTTGAAAAGAGAATAAAAAATTCTATTCAGTAACCTAAAAATCAAATATTGCTCCCATATAACTTAAGGAAGTTGATACGAGTACCTCAAAAGCAGCCATCTTGAATTTTTGTTCGACACCAATTTTAAATTGATCTCATCGAAAACAGCGACTTTTATATAAAACTTTTTATTTGATTTTTAGGTTACTGAATAGAATTTCTATTCTCTTTTCAACGATGTAAGATAACGTATGATTGAATAAAAAATACCAGTAAAATTAATTGTTTTTACATTTTAATCAAGTAAGCTTACATGGATCAAAACAAAATTTGTTGAAATTTATTTTAGAAAACCTTTGTATGTAATTCCTATAATACTTAGTAACATTTAATTCAGTACTAAGTACTTGAACCACAAAAACCATCGTGATATTGCTTTTTAAATGTATAATCAAGTAGGTAACCAGCTATGATGAAAAACAATAAGAAAGTTTGCGTAAAGTAACCCGTCGTGTCGTCAAATAGTGTCAACTATGTTTCGCTAACAATCGCCAGCATTTTGATCATTTCATGTGATTATCAGGATTATGTTTTGTTTTTAAATAAATGTTTGTTTTTGTTTTGATCCATGTAAGCCTACTTGATTAAAATGTAAAAACAATTAATTTTACTGGTATTTTTTATTCAATCATACGTTATCTTACATCGTTGAAAAGATAATGAAAAATTCTATTCAGTAACCTAAAAATCAAATATGGCGCCCATATAACTTATAGAAGTTGATACGAGTACCTCAAAAGCAACCATCTTGAATTTTTGTTCAACACCAATTTTAAATTGGTCTCATCGAAAACAGCGACTTTTATTTAAAACTTTTTTTCGTATCTCTTATACTTACAAAGATATTTGACATACAAGAAAATGACAGTTTTTAGTTTTTTTTTAAATAACTTAACTGGTTCGACATTGCCAATTTAACCAAATCTCCATCTTCAATGATAAAAAAGTTACCTATGCAATCCCACTCGATCTAGGACACACTGTATATATACACTTACTGGTCACATTCATATATGGTAAGAAAATCGTTTTAATTTAATTTTTATTTGTGTGGAGCCAGTAACTTTTCCAAGCAAAACGCAAGAGGACTTTAAGCCCAATAAGTCGAAAGTTCTTAGCCGCGACGAAGTTTTGAGGTGCATTCGTACTTCACCGGACGAGAAGTATTTATTTGCAAAGGTTAGCATTATTGACCCATTTGTTTCCATTTAATTGTAAAATTACATTGCAGACTATACTTATGGGTATTGCTGGCGGTTGTCGCATTGGAGAACTGGTCAAAATGAAAATTGACGACGTGGACGTCGTTTTGTTAATTTAGTTGTAATGTACTTATCTTAATTTTTTGATAAATTATTGATTTATTTTGGTTGACATTTATTTGACATTTTTAAAGCGCTAGCGCAATAAAAATTTTAAATCACTAGCGGAATACACATTTTAAATGACTGTTTATAAAACACCAACTTTCATGGTCAGGCCAGAAACCAACTGATTTACAGTTATCAATTGAAAAAAAAATTGCAATAATACTAGCTCTTTTTTAAATCTCGTAGGTACTTAGAATATGTTCAGGAAATTTATTGACAAATATAAATGTGTAATAACATTAGTTAAGCCAATTACGTATTTTTTTGTAGAAAAAGTAGGTAATATGATGGACATTTTACTTACCATGTTGATTAGGGTGACCACCTTTTGGAAAAGCTAACTCGGAACATTTGACACCTATTTATTTATATTGACCATAGCTACTAACGAATAGAAAAAAATCTGGTGTGATACACGCACACAACTTCCTTTTACAGTGATCTTATAATTAGCCAAAAATTTCATTTTCATTTTTTAAGCATTATTTGTCAGACATTTTCAAAAATTACAATTGCTAAAGAAACCCTACAAAATGGAGCGTTAGTTCAAGAGACAAATTTTTTAAGCTGAATTCAAAAATTAATAATATACCGGATGTTCTATTTAAAATAGGAGTTCATAAAAAGATAGGAAAAAAACAAACGAAACTTTTTTTGGTGGTATTCAACTGGAAAATCACCTATCTTTCATCAATATAAATTAAAAATGTAATAAACATGTAAAGATTGAAAAAAAATCGTTTTAAGAGTTGTTTTTGAAAAATTTTCTTCAAAAGCTTGCTGTCGCATCTAGATAGTACACAAAACTTATTTATGAAGTTTCAACGCCATACCTCTTTTCGTTTTTGAGGTTTTTGGGTTCAGGGGACTTTAAATCTGTGGAAAACTCAATTTAGAATTTTTGGGGTGAACCCAATACTTCCTTTCGTAAGAGGAAGTAAAAATCTTAAAATCTTGGACAATGTGCAGCTAAGAGTTTACCATTTTTGAGAGATAGTATTTTAAAGACGGAGTTCTGTTTTCCAAAATTTACGGCTGCATTATCTGCAGACAATGCTGATATTCTATTACTTGGAAGATTGTGCTTTTTCAAAGATCTAAAAAATTTTGTCAGCTATTGCTTTTGCTGACGAAATGAAGTCGTAATACATGAAATAATGGGGGGAAATAAATTTACCCTCTATCGGGAAATGTTGTCCCGGGCGATACCAACTCGGGACCGGAACATTGGTCATCAAACACGGGACTGTCCCGGGTAAATCGGGACGGGTGGTCACCCTAATGTTGATCCACACACCACTTATAAGAACAAGACACCAAGCCAAATAAACAATATACCAAGACAAAATTACAAAAGCGACTGAACACCAAGAACTTTAAGCAATAATGTTGCTGATATCAGGTTGTTTTACAAGTGGGGTTGATTACCTGAGTTTTTGGAATAGGAATTGGACATTTAAATACGTATACAAATTATACATCATAACAATAAAACATAATATTTCCTTTATATTTGGGATATTCCAAAAGCAGATAAGTACTTAATTGTCCCTATTTTCAGAAAATTGTAGGTTTGTCTAAATATAGTGCTTTTAGAGATCAGCAAATTCCAGGAATTTAGTTTTTAGAAACTGTCTTAGTGACATTTCCACTAACTGGATTTATAGCATTGTAACAATAATTAGCATTTAATACTGAACAGAAAAAAGAAGACACTATTCAATTCAGCAGTATCGGTGTATCCAATATGTAGGAGGAAAGTGGCCTGGAGGCTATCCAAATATTTCCAATCTGTAACGTGCTTTTAAAACTTTCTTTAGTGCAACAAAAGTTATTAGATTCGTCGTATATTTTAAATGCGGCATATGCCGCGGGTTTCAGCTAGTATTAAAATAATGTGCTAAGCCGATGATGCCATAGTAATAGGTGACGCGTAGAACAAACTACAGATAATCTTGGAACACTTCCACCATACTGCCAAGAAATATACTATGGAAACAGCAATAGACCAAACAAAGAGCCTAGTAACTGCCAAACTACGAAGAAGTAGCTAATTAGAAACGTGCAAATTTGAAAAATGTTCCAAAGGTATTTTTTCGCGATAACAGTACTTTCTCCGTCTTTTAGACGAGAGAAATAAAAATAAGAAAATACCATGGTATGAATTTCGATATGAATCCGTGTAGCGAGTAAACGTGTTTCGAGTTTATGTGTAGTAATCATTACTGATATTTAGTTAGCTTAAATTTTGTTATTAAAGTACAGAAACGTCTCTTTCTAGTATTCAAATTGTATGAGTGTAAAACTTGTTTGTAACCAAAACATCTCAAATAGGATTTATCTAAGCAATATTCAGTTATCGTTTCAAGAATCTGTTTAAAAAAAGCATTTGATAACGTAAATTGGCATATTATGATGGACATTTTGACGACAGTACATGTGGATTACAGAGACAATTAAAAAATTGTATGAAAACCTGAAAGCTATAATAAAAATCGACGACTGTCAAAGAGAAGCGAACTTTCTACAAGGAATCGGCAATTGTGCAACCTCTCACCTGCATTACGCAATATACCGGGAGCTGACTTGCGCGACGCACCATAGGAATTTGCATAGTAAATTCTTTATGTTCAATTATTTGCTCCCCTAATTATTTTAGAGCTAAAGTGTAAATACATTTTTTGTAGAGAAAAAAATACTGCATCCATTCATACTGTTGCTAACAATTTTTCATTTTCCAGAACCGAAGAAATGCAAAAAATCAAACTAGCATTTTTACAAAAATCAGTGATGCCATGGAATTATTGAAACAAGCCAATGCCAACGCAAGTGCGTACGGGGCGATCATCCAGTCACTGCCGTCAAAAGATTGAACGTATTGTCGTTTTTCTCGTTTTGGTGTAAGTTCTAAATCTCATTATTGCACCTACAATTATTTAATAACCTGCCTGTAGTCTTAAACTTAAAATGAATCGGTCTATTAATGGTTGTACTGTTTGGAATTTGCCGATACGGATATTTTACAATAAACAAGGAGCTTGCTTAACGAACGTCCACCATACTCGTAAAACCATTTTTGTTATGGACAAGGTCTAGGTATAAAAAAAATACCTTAGATATATTAAGCAAAACATAATTAATAATGAATTATTATAAACGTCAAACATCAACGACAAACAAACAAACAGCACATATTGTCGCGCCGCACGCATTTGTGTTGGCATTGGCTTGTTTCAATAATTCCACGGCATCACTGATTTTTGTGAAAATGCTAGTTTGTTTTTTGCATTCCTTCGGTTCTGGGAAATGAAAAATTGTTAGCAACAGTATGAATGGATGCAGTATTTTTTTCTCTACAAAAAATGTATTTACACTTTAACTCTAAAATAATTAGGGGAGCAAATAATTGAACATAAAGAATTTACTATGTAATTTCCTATGGTGCGTCGCGCAAGTCAGCACCCGGTATACATAGAGCAAGTTATAAATGAATGCAAAGAAATCTGTTCAGGTATCATAATGGGCGGTGAAAGAATACAAACTATACGTCTCGCGGATGACTTAGTGTTGTTGCCCCACATTAGAGAAATTTACAAAGATTGTTAGAATATATAGAAGAGATATTTAAGAATACATACAAGATGGAAATTCATAAAAAGAAAACGGAAGTAATGATATGCTTGAGGACAACAGAAAATTTAATGTAAAAATTGACAAAGACACTCTCAAACAACTAACGTCTTTTCAATATCTAGGTAGCATCATAAGCAAAGACGGCAGAAGCAGAGAAGAAATTAAAATCAGAATTAGACAAGCTAAAGTCGCATTTAGTACTATAAATTCATTCCCATCCACTAATCTAAATTTATCTGCAAGGACTAAATTAGCTAAGACTTGTATTTGGAGCACAATACTTTACAGATCGGCGACATGGACAATAGGAAAAAAAACGAAAATCTGTTAGAAGCCTTCGAGATGTGTGTATGGAAAATGCTGAGAATTAACTAGTCAGAAAGAAATACCAACAAAGAAGTTCTAGCAAGAATAGGAAAAGAAAGGCCACTAATAAACACATTAAGACAAAGAAGACACACATGGATAGGACACATTTATAGAAATAATCCTTATATAATACAAACAATAGAAGAAACTAGAGCTTGAAAAAGACCCGTTGGAATACTCCGTCTTGAGTTCATTAAACAAGTCATCAAACATGCAGGTGCTTATAAGTATACAGCCTTAAAGAAAATGACTTGTGATCGACATAAGTGGAAAGCTGCCAACTAATCTAAGGATTGAAATACTAGAGATAGTGTGAAACAGTACGTTCGTTACTATCATACCTATTAAATAATACACAACACTACGCCGATGACACGACTATCCTTGCATCATCAGAAGAGAAAATCACTTTTTTCAACCTGACTCAGAACAGGATATCACCATCTTAGGGGGATCCAGAGACATCCTAAGGGGGGTCAACTGATTGTTTGTAGATTGAACAGTAAACTAAAAGTTTAGGTAGGTACTGCCTGATATGGGATGGTACTAAGTAGATATTTAGAATAAAATAGGTAAAAAATAAAAATCGATTTTTAAGACAATATATGATTTTTTTTCGATATCAATAAATAAAAAACACAAGACAACACAAGTTAAATTAACACTATATTTAAAAAAAGGAACAATGAACCGCTATTTTAGCTATATAGGCTATACAAAAATAACCCAAAGGTAAACTTTAAATTATTTAAAAGAAGAACAATAAACCGCTCTAGCTACTCTAAAATACAAAGTAAAATATATACAAGTTTTTAGAATGGCCGCCAGGGGGAGTAATCGCATTCTTGAATGTTAAATTCTGTTTTATTTAGAAATATTCTTATATTACAGATAGTTGAAATGGACACCGTTTTAAAGCAGAGAAAAATTCGATTCTTTTTTGTTAAATGCTTTTTGCTGTATCTCTTAAGGGAAAGTGGTGGGGGTGTCCAAACATTTTCAGAAATAAATGTCAAAAACTTCAAAATGGCTGAACGGATTTTGTCAAACTTGGAGTCGTTGAAAAGGGATTTTCTTAGGCCATCAACGCTGCCTTGAGCGGATTAATTTAGATTGCTTGTGTCGCCGCTAGAGGGCGTTTTGAGACAACACTACAAATGAAATGGATTTTTTCAGAAAAATTAAATGCAACGATATCACTTATATTGCATCAAAAGATAGCCAAATAAGGGTCTAACAGGCTAGTAAAACCGCATTTCGATATATCTTTTCTAACCTAAAATATCAGTAAAAGAAATTGAAACTCGAAATAATGTCGCCATTATTAAATCCTAATTATCGTTCTTTTAGCAAAATATATATAAATTTACTGTTAAAATACCAAAATTAAATTTAAACTGTCAGTATGATTGAATATTGCCCTTCTGGCCACACGAAATTTTTTTAGAGTAAATATCGAAATGCGCTTTTTACTAGCGTGTTAGACCCTTATTTGGCTATCTTTTGTTGCAATAAAAATGATATCGTTGCATTTAATTTTTTTGAGAAAATCTATTTCATTTGTAGTGTTGTCTCAAAACGCCCTGTAGCGGCGACACAAACAATCTAAATCAATCCGCTCAAAGCAGCGTTGATGGCCTAAGAAAGGCTATTTTCAACGACTCCAAGTTTGACAAAATCCGTTCAGCCATTTTGAAGTTATTGACATTTATTTTCTAAAATGTTTGGACACCCACCACCACTTTCCCTTAAGAGATAGAGCAAAAAGCATTAAACGAAAAGGAATCGAATTTATCTCAGCTTTAAAACGGTGTCCATTTTAGCTATCTGTAATATAAGAATATTTCTAAATAAAACGGGATTTAAAATTCAAGAATGCGATTACGCCCCCTGGCGGCCACTCTAGAAACTTAAAAATAATATCCAGCATTTTCTCTTGCCCGCTTTAGTCATAAATTTTTTTACCCCAAGTCTTTACGACAATTACTTTTCAAGATAGGGCCGAATGCCATTCTTATTGGGACACTCGGTTCAGGGTGACTTAAAAAAGTGTGAGGAATCAAACTTACTTTTTTTATGGAATGTTCTACATTTAAGTAACTTGAACTTTTGCATTGAAATACTAATTATTTTTATACCTATCAAGTTGTATGGGTCTAACGTCAACTGTTTTGGAGATAATAACAATTTTATGATAAAAAATGATTAATTTCAGGCGGCTGCTGTAAGAGAAAACAATTGAATGAAGACAAACGTTACCAAAAAATTATGATTTTCGTGAACTACCGTTCGAGTGGAAAATTGTGGTTCTGGGTGTTACTGATATACAGAGTGCTCAACATTTGCTAATTCAATAATTTCGGATGTTTTCAAATGGAACGCCCTGTATATTTTTTAATTTTTGAAAAGTCCTTCTAATGAGCTTCTTTTAAATGTTACTTCATACTCCTAAATTCAACTGTTTTTCAGATATGGGGGTTTGAGCATAAAAAAACAATTTTAGCCATGCTGCTTTATTTCAAGAAAACCGACAGAAATCTCCTTATTTTATATGCCAATAGACAAGTCAAGCATATTTATCCAAATAACTAATATTAAAATGTTACGTTCCCATGCATTTTTTTCCGAGAAAGGAAATACACATGCTTTTCGGGGAACGTCAGGGCTCTCCAATAAATAATTATTTTTTCCTGAAATTAGAAGTACTTTCAAGAAGTCTATCAGTGCTGTCAAAATAACCTCCGATGTCGTTTGATAAATTTCCAAACATTGTTAGTGGGAATAGAAGTGGATGCGGTGTCAGTTTCAATAGTAATATAACAAGAGCGAGATATATTTTCCGATAATTTTGCACACGGCAAGGGTCGAGTGCTGGTTGCAATGAAAACTCTCCCGAGGGCAGTTTTCTAAGGGCAACCAGCACGATGACTGTTGGCACGGGCAAAATTATTTGTGCTTGCCCGCGCTTATATTTTGAAGGTTATTACGCAAAACCCCTATACGAATTATGATTTAAAATTGATCTATTAATGGCAATAAACTCAAATTGCTCGTTTCTTGCTTTTCTATTTCTAATTATGACACCATCCGCAGGGTCATTAATCATCTCTAGTGAGCTTATCGCTTGATAAGCAGCCCACGGGCGCTTATCAGGTAATTAGTTCGGCATTGGCACATTTAAAAACAATGCATGTTTCCCATTGGCTGATATCAGTCATGTGACAGTTGTGTGTAACAATCATGAAATTTGTTGACAAATCATCTGCTATCTGGATTTTGAATTTCTACTGTTTTATCCTGATTGACATCAAGCGTTATACAAAATGAGGCATTTCCTAACTGTTTTTATAAAAAGCTACTTCATCAAGGGTTGTAAAATATTTTTTTACATTTCTCAATTGATTGCAAAAAGTGAGACTTTTCTAAACTCCACTAAATTTTGAAAGGTGATACTTTATACCTAAGTCAAAATTAGAGAAAATGTTATAAAATAAGCATTGTATTACATACAAGTGCTTACCCTTAAAATTGAAATTTTTCAGACTTTGGATATTTTAAACTTTTACTAACTAGTAGCACAATTTAAAACAAACGATAAAAACATTATACACGTATTATTAGCAACACTGCAAAATACGCCTGTCATTATCACTACACAATAGATGCAGTTAATTTTTTTGTTTAGTGGAGACTGGTAGACACTAGACGGGTCACAGAACCGACTTCGACGAGCGACAAATTCCCCACCAACGCTGGGAGGTGATGACAAATTTGCGATTATTGGAACTATAAAAAACTGAAGAATGTGGAAGACGCATTTCGCAAATTCAAATTTAAATTACGGGATTATTGTTATAAGGGGACGCTTTGTTTAAAATGAACTAGTCAACTTTTCATCCGATTACATCTTTTAACAGGCCCAAGGAGGTGTCAATGGGGTCAATTGGATCCGCCAGTGGTCAAGTGCACCACGGAAATCAAACTTACCAAACTCAAAATGTTATAATCCTGGACATTTGCATTTAATCTCTATTTCCTTGAACATTGCTGTAGATGTGTAGATTCGTAGATTGTGAAAAATATTAATCATGACATTAATAATTTGCAAATTGTTTATTCAAATGCAAAAAGGCAGCCGCAGTCGCTTCCACAGTGACTTTGAGACACAGTCTCTAGGATTCATAGGATGCCTTCCTGCCTGTAGTACACTGCTGCATTCGTTGAATGCATCACTGGGCGAGTTGCGGTTCTACCCGTACCGCATTCTGGGAAACATCGGACTGCTATCATTCATTGCTTGTGCTTGGTATATATAGTTATATGTTCAGCAGAAGCATTTGTGACATATAAATATTGGTAGTATTTTTAAGAAGAATCCAGCCACAGCACAGAGTTTTAAAAAATACTCCTTAATACTAAGCGCATATCTAACCCTACTGTAGAAGGATTTTTTGAAAGATGCTGTTTTAAGCTTTTTTAAACAAAGGTACTTTTATAACATCAGGGATGTCCAAATCACAAAGCGACTAAGTAACATTGTAAGCATAGAGGACTGATCGACTGATTAACGTAACAATTCGGCAATTAACGGTTAAATACTAAATACCTAATTGCCAAAAGAAGTGGTGTCATAAACTAAATAAAGGTTTGCTTGTAGCATGTATTTTATCTAGTCTGTTAATTTGGCAACCGCTGTATACTATCGACAAGTATGAACCATTCCATTTGACATTTATTAACTGCATTGCTCAAGATAACAGAATTCCTATCACTTTGCACCTGTATAAACACCAGCAGTACAGCTACGAAGCGCATATATAAAAATTAATAATTTGCATACATAGTAGCAAAAGATAATTAATTCTCGATTAAAATATTCAACAAGATGCAAAATTATAGAAACCGTGTATATTTTATATAGAATCGACGAATTTGCTTCTAATTATTTGATTGACTCGGATAAAACTTGGTTATGGATGCTTAACTATCCTTTTTATTTGCCAATTTCTTTATTTCTAGTTACTAGAGTAGAGTCTCCGTTATCTATTATTATTTGTTCGGTTTTGCTGATGCATGTCACTAATCTATTTTAAAGTTTTCTTGCATTTTGATGATTCCAGGTTTCAGCATTTCGTATGTTCTCATACTCAAGTGTAAAAAGTTTTTTGTTGAACATCCTTGTAGTTGCAAAACCAGAATCAATGTAAAACCTTCTTTTGTTTTTGGAATTTATTAAAACTCAACTTCTGATACAAGTGGTTGAATGCTAGCAACGACCAAAGACAGCTGCTAATCATGAAAGTGGGATTGAATATTACTGCGATGTATAATTTTTATTTTAATGTAGGGATATAGTCGTTTTGGAATTACACTGAATTAAAGTCAAAGTCGTTTCCGATTAATGGGTAATATCATGAATGCCAATGAAATAAAAACAACCGCTAAAAGCTGCTTTGAAGAATTTAAAGAGGTGTGCAAAGGTACAAGTAATTTCGAAATCATTTAAAAAGTTGTAAACATATTTTCTGTACGTAATTGAGCTTATATTACACTGCATTCTTATTAATTAACCCCTGAATAATTTTTAGATTTCGATCAGTACTGTATTTATACCTAAATATTTAAAATTTAAATATTAATGTTCATACTGTAGGAAAACTTTCAACAGAGCCAAGAATAACCACTTCCATAATGAATTTTTGAAATACCAACTGGGTCGAAAAATTTGCGAATACTACGAGAAAACAAGCATTATAGATTGAATTTGAAATACACAGGGGGCTACAAACAACTTTGTAAACTATCGAAATGGATGAAATATAAATATAAAGAAAATGTTTCTAATTATACATAATTTATTCAAAATTTCTGTTAGCGAACACACTCAAATTCCAAATATTTTTTTTCGTTGACCGCTTCTTAATTTCAATATTAATGAATTATTTTTCCTAAAAAAGGATGGATTAATAGACATCATTAATACACTGTTTTTGATTAATACACTCTTTTTCATTAATTAACTGTTTTTGTGATTTTGACGTTTTGATGATATTTTGCATGGAGGTTAGTTTTATTAATAAAATTTTTCGCCACAAAAAAAGATTTTGCGGTCAACGAAAAATTTTTTTAATCAACTCGTTTGTTAATGGGCGATTAATAATCTCAACTATTAAAGACACTCACTCGCTATCGCTCGTTCATGCTTTAAACAGTTTCGATTATTAATCGCCTTCATTAACAAATAACTATTAAAGAATTTGAGTTTGCTCGCTAACAGAAATTTTGAATAAATTATGTATAATTAGACCATCATAGATTGAATTTTGAATACACAGGCAAATTTCCGATTATTGGAACTATAAAAAAATCTGTAAAAGGCTTTACCCAGAACTTCCCTCGTCGACATTGTGACACTAAATAATTTTAAAAATGAAATTAAGTTAGGAGTAAAAATATCTTCACGTTTCTAATAAATTTTCAAATAAAAAAATCCGGTACTGGGAAGGGATTTGAATCGCTGCGCTTTCGACTGCAAACAAAGCGCGTTCACCAATTTCTAAGGACGCTACTGAGACCTGTTGATATAGTTTCGTTTCAGCAGGCTTAACCTTCACGCTGCCGCCGGGTATGTTTTAAGTGTGCGTGTGCGAGTTGCGTTTCAACTACCTAAATCACTAGCAATTATTTTATTCTTTCTGACACATTTCATACGCTGGATGTATACACTTATCTGTAATCGTTTCCACAATACGTCGATGCTAAAGTTTATCCCGCAAATTCCCCGTACGCTTTATTTAAACAATTTCTGTAGCAGTTGTTAAAAGTAATTTTGAGAGTAATTTGATATCATCTGAATGTAGAAAGAATAAGCTTTCCACTAGTTTAAGAATCATCGAGAAATATTCAAAACTAAGCTTGTATATGCGATGTATGCATAAAATTCCTCTATTTTCAGCGTGACAGCCTCGCAAAAAGATTTGCGCATTATGCGGCTCCCGGTAAGTAAGGAGTAAAAATATCTTCACGTTTCTAATAAATTCAATAAATTTTGAAATAACAAAAAAGTTACCGGTGGTCGAATTCGAACGGCAGGAGAACTGCGTGTGCACCCCAACGTTTTCTGGGATTTTAAGGAACGGAGCAATTTCTGCATGCGTCACGAAGCATCAGCTTCTAGTAGTGCTGCTTTGCAGCTACATTAATAAATATTTACGTTTTGTGAGCGCACTTATTTGCGGGCCAAATTTAATGCAAGTGCATCATTTTTCGACGCACAAATGTGTGTTGAGCCTTGTGTGAGGGCGATCCGCCTGTTCGTCAATTTGCAGAGCGGCGCATTGTGCATTCTCTTATTATTAGTAAGTATTATATTTACATTTGTGGAAATAAAGAGTAATAACAGAAGATGGAATGTCATCCAGTAACGTCTTTTTTTCTTATTATTGAATTTAGTTTTATTTTTTCGAATTAAATGGGGCATTATAATAAATACTATAGATTTACTTTTTACTAATAATGAGTAATAAGACATGGTTAATTAATAATTTCCTTCTACAAGTTAGAAATTTCATTCCTAAAAGTAAATTAAAATTAAAACAACGCGAACACATATATGCACTACCAACATGCGTCTACATCAGCACAACGTTGTGCCGCAAATTTCTTTGAAGTCTAAGTAAAAACCGACTTGGCGATGAATAGCGCGCGTCGTTCGTCACGTAAATATTTGTGTGCGTTTGCGTTCGGCGAACCGTCCACATTTACATTCAACGCACATGCACAAATTTGCGCCAAATACAACGCACAACGTAAATATTTATTAATGTGGACGCGGCTTTAAGTAACTAGCTGATTTGTGCCTCGTTTTTGAATTGTAAAAACTTTATTCTGTAACTATTGGCTTCCATTTTTGGTAAGAATAAAGCCTGCAATATGTACAAATTATTACGTCTATCTATTACTAAGTTGAATAAAAAATAAAGAAAATTTTATTTTTTTAAGGTGCTCACCCTGTATACATTTGTCTGAAATTTTACGGGTTTCATTCCAGGTATATATTATTATGATACATAAGGCAGTGTAATCAATTACAATAAAGAAATATTTAAAACGAATAAATTTGGAAGATAGATATAATTAAAACTTGATGAGTGTAAAATTTTGAATATTATTAATAAATTTAATTGAGACAATGAGAGAGGAGATTTTGATATTAATTGAGTATACTAATTTAATGGTTACAGAAAATTTTAATAAAGTTCAAGCCAAGGTTACAATTGACAAATGTATTTGTTAGAATAAGAATTAATAGCATGTAATAATAGGATATTTAAAATAAATAAGTGTGCAATAAGAATTGTATCTAACAGGGAGAAAAACATTTTGTTTAATTAGTTACAAAAACAAATCATGTAAAAGCAGACATGTATCTTAAAAATTACAAATTTTAATCAATAAAAAACAGAAATTAATGCCTGAAATTTGTATCATTATTTGGTTTATACAAATTTAAAAGGGTCTTAAACAAATCTACGTGGTGTGTTATATGAAAATATTAATTGAAGTTATTGGAAGAATATAATCAGTCAAGAGATTATACAACTACAGTTAATTGGAAATAGACAAATACCTATGGTTATATTATTGGAAGATATTTGGATTTGTTTCTGCATACGGGAGATTATTGGAAGTGCTTACAAGTAACTATTTGATTTGGATAATTTGGAGGATATTACTAGAGTAGTCGGACTATCTGTAAAAGGACCAAGATTAGATTTGGAACATTATGATATTGGAACCTACCAGGAGTTAATCGGTGTGGCGGTGATATTTGAAAGGAAGAAGGATTGGATTCTAAGAGCAAAAGGGGTTGTTGACGAGACGGATGCAGTTCTAGAGTTTCCGGATCAGCATAGGCGTTACCGTTTGAAGAGTGGGCAGTAGGTGTTGCAGACGGTCAACATCAGGATCCATTCTTGGTTGCATTTTGGCAGTAAAGAGCAAGAGAAGTTATTAAGGTGTGTGTAACAAGTTTATGAAAGTATTTTAAATAACAATCAGTAAAATAAAATATCAAAATGGACTTGATATAGTGCTTACATAGGTGAATTAATTGATATGTGTGTCAATGTAGTGTACAGTTGTCAATACCTGGTTTGATGAGTTTTGAAAATCGGTTTGACAGCAAATGTCATTAAATATAATGTTAAAATTCAATTAACAGAGATCTTGATTTGGCGAACCACCCTGAGATAAGAGAACTTGATTTGAAAGAAATTATAATTTAATTAGAAAGAGCATTGCATTAATAAAGGGGAAGTTTTAAGTAAAATATAAAATACACAATAAATGTTATGCAGTAGAGAAGCTACTATTATTATATAATATAGTCTCCCAACGTAGTGCATTACATAATATATGGCTAGCCCAACGTGGTGCTTATCTAACCATTCCATAATAATATATAATGTGTATGCAAAATATTGTCTTCCTCCGACAAATATTTTTTGAGTTATACCGCCAACAGACAGACAGACAGACAGACGGAATTGAGAAAACCTGTTTTTCGTCATCTAGGGACCCTGAAACGTGAAGATCTGAAGAAATTTGGGAAATCAATTTATTGTGATTACAATACTTCCTTCGGCTTTCAGACGAGGGAAGTAATAAAAAAAAGTTGTCTAGAAAGTATCATTATCATTTAAATAAGTTATTGAAAAATGGGCAAAGAAATTCCCATAAAGCAGAAGCTGCTTGAAAAGTTTGATTTAAGAGTATTTTATGAAAAAGGATTAGCCCAACGAGTCTCGAATTGTTGCCTATTCTTAAAAGTTTATTTTAATAAGATATTTTTGAAAATATATTAAGCAATCTGAGCAACTCATTAGTCTACTGGAAATTTTATGTTGTTTATTTTGTAACTTAGTAGTCATTTTACTATACAGGATGTCAGCAAAGTCAACCGTGTCACTTCTGGAGATGCTGGGGGACGCTATATGGAGTCGAAAAGTCTTAATCCATTTTTGGCTTAGAAGCATAGTTTTCGTAAAAACGAATATTGACAATTAAAAAGAAAAAGTTGAGAACTGCTGTACTTTGCCTTAAATTGGAGGCTTGACGCAGTGTCTTGAGATAGTCTGGAAAACAATTGTGACATATGCCGTCTACATACATAATTTCTTAGCTTTCAGAACACTTTTAAAACGGAGTTTGATCATTTTAAATCCAACAATGAGGACAAAATATCGACGTACTCACAGACCCAACATCACCAGAACACCATACACAAAAACATATCAGCATACTCCTGCACGGTGTATATTTTTACTACAAAAGTCAAACACGCAATTATTTATTACATTGCCATTAATTGGCAAACAACACATCAAAAAATAAAAACGCAGTAGGTACCATACAGCGGTTCACAAAATTTGCGGTACCAATTTCAACAGTGAATTCTGAAGAAATTATGCTTCTAAGCCAAAAATGGATTAGAACTCCATATAGCGTCCCCCAGCATCTCCAGAAGTGACACGGTTGACTTTCCTGACACCCTGTATATACTAATTTATTATGACCTTGTTAATTAGATGCGTTCAATTGTCGGAGCGTCCAAAACTCCCCGAATACAATTAAGGCAACACCTTCTAAATTTAAAAAGCTTTAACACTAACTTTCTCACCGCAATTAATCTTATAAAATAGAACGAATACAATGGCAAAATATTAACCATCTGTTAGTATTTTTGCATTACTTATTTCTAGATAGGTAATTGTAGAGGAAGGAAATACACGAAAAATTATTATAACCGTATATTTAATTAAAGGAGAAATCATTGTTTTATTTTAAGTACAAAGCTAGAGTATATTCAAATTCTGAGATTAGAATTTGAATAAAATTGTACAATATATATGTTACGGTTAAAGTGTTTACTTGGCTAGTTTATATGCTAGCTGGATAGTATACAAATTATCCAAATGCCTGGCTATTTTGATGGAAAAGCATATTTATACTAAATTAGCTATGAATATTGGCTGGTTTGCATACTATCCAGCTAATTTACAAACTATACAAGATTTATCGCCAAAGTACAAAAAAAGTACACAAATTAACCGGTGATTTGGCTAGTTTACAAACTATCCACAGTATTTAGATAAAGTGTGAACTTAATATTCGTAGTAATACATAATAACCAACTCGTTGGTTAGTATGTAAACTAACTTATTTCATTTGGTTAATTTAGTTTAGGATAGCATAATAATTCTTGGTCAAAAATAAAGTTTATTTATATGTACAACATAACATTACTATTACTACGTTTGATCGAAAACTTTCAACGTCTAGAGGGCTGTGGATTTTTTAAAAATTAAATTTATGTTGGCAGTGATGAGAAAAGCTACTTAATAATATAACCTATACGATTATGACAGGTAAACTTAACTTTTACAGGATGTTTAATGCCGAGCACTAGATGGTTCTGTGTATGGAAAATGCAGCAACTCATTTTGAATAGCTGTAGTTGTTTTTGTTACTAACATTTTTATGTATTCAACAAGAGTGTTTGTATTTGTTGAAATGACAATCCTGACATAACCTTAAACTGAAAAATATAAAATTCCAATGTGACTTTTACTACCACGACTGCCAACAAAATTTTTTGACAAAATAATTCCACAGTCCTCTAGACGTTGAAAGTTTTCGATCATACTGTACTTAAAAATAAGTAAAAAAACAAAAGTGACATACAGGTACTATTTGTGTGACAAAATATTCTTGTTACTAGTGTTGGGTCCAGTTTCGCGTATTCTCTTTAAACGTTGCAAAAGTTCAGTATAATCACTGTCATTCATTAATTTTGAATTCTGCTACTTGTGCTCGTAAACTTCTAAAAGCAGGTTCTCAAATTGTTGCTGTTGATTCATGTTTAGTAACCAGATACCTATCCTTAAACACACAGCACTTGCCATAAACATAACCTCACGTTTCTAATAAATTAGCCAAATGAAATTGGTTAGTTTACATGCTAACCAACGAGTTGGTTATTGTATATTACTACCAATATTAAGTTCACACTTTATCCAAATACTGTAGATAGTTTTTAAAACTAGTCAAAAACAACGGTTAATTTGTGTAGTTTTCTTGTGGTTTGTACTTTGGCGATAAATCGCGATAAATCTTGTACAGTTTGTAAACTAGCTGGATAGTATACAAACCAGCCAATATTAATAGCTATTTTAGCAGAAATATGATTTTCCCTCAAAATAGCCAGACATTTGGATAGTTTGTATACTAGCTATACCAGCTAGCGTATAAACTAGCCAAGTAAACTCTTTAACCGTAACATATACATTACATTTTATGGCTATCAGCAACGTAAGGTATTATTTATAATAAGCGTATCCTATAAAGATTTACGTATAATACTGATCACATTTCTTTGTATCAGTTTATTAATAAATCACTAGATCTAGATCACAAAAAAAGTTGCACATTTATTGAAATATAATAAGAAATTTACAAGTGGCTCTACAAAAACTTGTGAATATCGAAATATAACTAATTTCATTCTGAACTGTACTTAGTAAACTAAATTTCAAAGTCAGCTAGTTGGTGCGAGCTGTAAAATGTTTGTAGCCATTATAGATAAATTTCCAGCAAAAGTATCAAATACGCTGAAATAATTTATTTAATATGAATCTGCCCTAGATTTATGATGGTAACGAGTTCCTATATGAACCGGCATAACATTTGAAGCTCTGAAATAATTTTTCCTTTTTCAGGTTAAATAGAAACACTAACATGGACAAGTGACCAATGCCCATGTAACAGTGGCAGAACGAGTTTACAATTTCTATTAAAAATCATTTATGGAAGTATAGGAAGTACAAATGACCCCTAAATCCACCTAAGCCGTAAAATTCTTAAAAACCTACAGATTCACCACATACTGCCAAAAACAAAATTCGATTTTTTTTCTTTTCCCCTGGTTATGCGAACATCCAATTTGCTACAAATGCACCTAAGCTTCTACCCCTGTAACTTCGCCCCCGTGAATCGCAGACCCCAAAAACCAACTAGTACGATGAGCGTTTGTTCATCTTCTTTCCAACTAGCCCCAAATCACATTTGGATCTTTCAAAAAGTATCCGATGTAACAGCATCAAGCGCATTCGTGTCCAAAAAATTGTTTTAACCCCCGTATTTTCGCTCCCTACCACTTATGTTTTAAATACGACAAAATGTCATCAGGAAGCGTTGTTGAAAATGTAAAATTATGATCTCATGAAAAATTTCAGAAATATCGGCTTACTTTTATGAAACTATGTTATCACAAAAGTAGGTACTTCATCTAATGCACACGATTTCATAAAAGTACGTCGATATTTCTGAAATTTTGTATGGGAGCGTAATTTTACATTTTGAACAACTCTTGCTGATAACATTTTGTTCTATTTAAAACAGAAGGGGTACTTTACCGGAAAAAACAATTGCTTTTATCTACCGCTCGTGGGGGCTTATGAAGACCAATCCAACATTTTCCTATTAAGATTTTCGACTCAGAATTGTACAAGGAATATCGCTACCTGGAGCTTTTCCGCCAATTTGTATACACCCTGTATATCAAATTGGAATGAAACCGAGAAATTTTCAAATAAATATATACAGGGTGAGCACCTTAAGGAAATAAAAAAAAATTCATATAATATAGTAATAGATACAAGTAATAATTGGTACATAGTGCAGGCTTTATTCTTATCAAAAATGCTAGCCAATAGATATAGAATAACTGTTTTACGAAGGAAAAAAGAGACACAAATTAGCGCGTTACTAAATATAGCTACAATGCAGGAACCAGAAAGGTCGATGCTCCGTGGCGCAGGTAGAAATAGCCCGTTCCCTTGCGATATCCCACAAAACGTTGGGGCTGAATATGCGCTGCTCCTGCCGTTCGAATTCCACCACCGGTAACGTTTTTTTATTTGAAAATGTATTTAATTTATTAGAAAAGTGAAGATACTCTTACTCCTAACTTAATTCGATTTTTAAAATTGTTTAGTAGCACAATGTCGATGAGGGAAGTTCTGGGTAAAGCCTTTTACAGATTTTTTGTTATAGCATAGCAGGCTCTGCATATGCATTTGTTAACGATGTAAATGATATTTAATAATAAAATATTACTAAAGTCAATATTATGGCTAGGTTAAAATTGTATTTGCATACTTGTACTAACTTAGTAGCAGAAGAAATCATCGTGGATAACATCGAAACCAAGGCTCTCCAGTGGTATAAGCACATGCAGAGAATGGGCGGTTGTAGATCGCTAGACAGCTCGTAACTTCGTTAATAATATAGATATCGAAAAGAACTTTCTTTTGTTTTAAATGCAAGTATACAACCTAATTTTTAATTTGGAAAAATAATAAGTTTTAAGTACAGGGTGTTCTATTTAAAAAACCAAAAGCTGTGTATCATTACCTAAAAATAGGAAACCATGGCTTAAATTGGTTTAGTTCAATTTGTAGGTTGTATACTGGCATTTAAAACAAAAGAAAGTTCTGTTCGATATCTCTATTATTAACTAAGTTACGAGATGTCTAGCGATTTATAAACACCCTGTATACATCAACACTGATACGATAAGTGAACTATATAGTGTGATCAACAATTATTTTCATCTAGTATAGCTATGAAATACTACCTAATTTATGAATGCAACTACATTTATACTTAAATATCAAACTTGACATTTTATTTTTAAGCGACTTATAGTTGCATTCATAAATTAGGAATTATTGTATAGCCATACACCATATGTAAAAATGTCTCTAAATCCAAGAAAAGATGTTTGTAATGCAATAACTACAATAAATTGTTTTCTAATTACTCTTAAATGCGATTGTAGATAAAATAGTGTATATATTATGATCACAAGATTAAATTTCCAATTTCGCAAAAAATACTGCTGTCGCGAGTCGATTTTTTCTCCAAATCTGCAACTTGTAACTTTGCGCTTTTAATACACAAATAGCTATTATATTTTAACCTTTATTGCCCAGTATCAAATTAATAATGAAGGGCAGGCAAGTAAACTACGTAATATATATAACAGTGCAAATATTAACAATCAATGTGCCACTGAAAAATTTCTAGCTCAATTCGGTCTAGTAATTTGTGGAATTATAATTACTATGTCCATTTACTCATTAATCATTTAAGCTCACTTAATGACATTCAAGGGTCAACAAAAATCTATACTTAAATTGTTGATTACTTTACGTATGTTTCTATTATAGGGCTTTCATCATATTTTACCAATTATAATATAATTCTTTTATGCAAAATTGATCATTTGATACATATTATGATCGATACAGCAAAACCGCTGCTATGATGAAAATAAATTGGGATATTTAAGAGTTCATATAAGCGATGAAGCTGCTGATTTCCTTGTCATTTCACTGTCCTGAGTTTTTAAGAAAATTTCATAGAGCATTAGAAAGTTAATCTCCTACACTATTTTCTAATTTTACTTGGGCTGGTGTGGTCTCATTCAGTCATTTCACGTTTAGAATTTGTGACAGTGAGCTGTGTTATTCAAAAATTTATGTAAAGGTTGTACTTCAGTATGGGAGGCAGAAGACAGGGTCAACAGGACTGCTCCCGAAAAATAAGAGGAATTATTCCTACTTTGCGACAGGAAGGCAGATAAATATCCTATATAACAAGCATTTACACATTGCGCGTTATAATAAACTCCCTGTATGTATAACATAACGTTACCAATATCGCTTCCAGTATCCCAGAAATAAATACAAAAAAAAGTATTCCTGATAAAATCGACGACGTATTTAAGCTATCTAACGAATTGTGATGCGACGTAATTTGTATTAAGTTATTTTTAATAGTTTAAAATTATTTTCTAGAGATCTACAATGAGATACTGGCTCAACCGTGCAGAACTCGAAGGCCGGGAGAATTTTCTGAGGGTAAAGTCCGGCCGACTACGTAATACAACGCCGGACGAGGATAACAACATTGTCCGCTTTTCTGAGGCAAATCCATTTCAGTCACTACCAAAAATTCGGGAAGAATTAAACCTGGCGGTTTCCACTAAAACACTGGGCAGGAGATTGGCAGAGGAAGGATTGAAAAGCAGGATTCCTGCAAGAAAATGCGCTATTACGCCAGAGCTGGCAGAAGCTCCCATGGAGTTTTGCAGAAGAAATATGGAGAGGGACTGGAGCAACGTTATTTTCACCGACGAGAAAACATTCGCACTATCGCAGGACAGTCCTCGACTTAGAGTGTTGCGGACACACAATTACCGATATCTACCTCAAAATGTTTGCGAAAACAGAGCAAGCGGAAGAATTACCATCGGCTGTTGGGGATGGATGTCCCAAAATGGTCCTGGACGAGCCAATCCAGGTCTCACACCCACGTTTCAACGAGCTCAGATATGTGGAGCTCTTGGAAAATCAATTCCTACCAGCACTTCGAAAGATGTATCCTGCACACGAACACGAGCGAATTGTTCTTGTGCAGGATAATTCTCCCATACACACCGCACGCGTGGTTAGGAATGGGTTCCAGGCGCACCCAAAATTTGACGTGCTTGAATGGCCATCTAGATCTCCTGATCTAAATCCAATTGAAGACCTTTGGGCTGCAATGGTTCGTGATTGGGAGGATGTTGACTGGCATGGGGTGAGGCCAAGAACAGAGAGAGCACTAATGCAGCATAGTGTTTCGGTATGGGAGCAATTTCGTCGCCAAGCAATATGTGGTAATCTTGTATTATCAATGAGAAGGAGGATGCAAGAATGTTTAGATAACAACGGTTTTTACATAAAATATTGATACATATTGCGGATATTGTTCTTAATTATGTTGTTTTTATTTTTTATATGTAATTTTAATGTTTAATAAAATTCTTGAGATAGAGCGCATTTGTTATTCCCAAGTGACTTTTTGGAACCTGAAGACCTTATATTTAAAGAAATATATTAAGTGGCTTTTAAATATTTAATCAGAATTACAGCACAATCTAAATGATTCGACTTCTCCCTAAAAAATATTCCTTGTCATAGTATTTAATATTTGTACTGTCAAAGAATATAGATAGTTGACAATTTGCAGTGAAAACTTTCTAAACATACTGCAATAAGAAATAATAAGCTACTAACTACTCAAAGTTTAATCATATGCTCAAAATTAAAGTTAGTGACTTTTATTTGATACTTTTTCCACAAATATTAAAGTTCGGCAAATGTTTTACGTTTTATGAAAATAGGTTTTTGGGTCAGTTCTATCGTAAATAAGTCAATAGTCAATAGGTCGTTACCTACTTTCGATTAATTCTTCATTAGCATCGTTCCTTACTGATGTGCTTTCCTGATAAGACGTGTCCCATTCCTTAGGCTAATTAACAGGACAGCTTATAAGAATTTCTTCTGGAAATTCACATTCAGTTGTGCTGAAGTTTGTCTTCAGTGTTGTCGTACTCTTTTGACGTTTCCTTTTCCGAAATTGATCACTCGAACGCTTAATCTTAATCATGGTTAATTCGTGAGTATATTTTGAATGTAAGCGAAATCGCAGAACCGACTGCGATTTAAGCTTTTTTCGTTTTCCTATAGATGAAGAAAGACGCGATTTGTGGTTGATTAATTGTGGCAATCCACAGCTTTTCACGTTATCTGAAGAACAATTACGTGAAAGAACTGTGTGTGGGATGCATTTTTCCTAAAAGCAGTTTATGAATTCAAGAAAAAAAGGCTGAGTCATAATGCTGTTCCCTTAAATTACAAAACTGCCATGCAACCTGACCACGCAACATCGCCAGTGTCGCCCAAAGAACTCGCATTTAAAAAAGAGATCATGCCAAGGGTCTATGGTAAAGCGACGTCTTGTTCGGGCTCTTTTCATTTGGATGAAGATCATATTGCTTCGCCTATGCAATTAGATGCAGATACCATACCGGATTCGTCTATGATACAGGTTAGTTCCTTTAAAAATGCCCATTCTGTATACAGTGTGGTGATAACGTCCCGCACAAAATTAATTATTTTCTTATTTAATGTTTTTTGGAAAAACCTCGAAACACGTTATTTTATTTTTTAAAAAGACTCAATTCTTCCCCTTATTTTGATAGATCTCCTCACCAGTTAAATGATGATGTAAAAAAATTAGTGCCCCTCGTAGGTAACAATTGTTTTGAGAAAAATATACATGAAGTTCAAACAATTCAGAATCTATTTTTAATGAAAATAAGAGCTATGACAAAAACTACCTAATTTTGATTTTAAAACATTTACCACTGTTTCACAAATGTGTCAAAGTCAACAATTTAACGTTTCTAAGGAAACAGATGTGGTGCGTTATTTTAATTTAAAAAAATTCTGATTTTTTTTAACTTTATTTGTATTTTTCTCAAAAAATTGTTATGTGGGGTAATAATTTTTTATATCACCATTTAACTGGCGAGATCTATCAACATAAGGGGGGAAAATGGGATTTCGATTTGAAAAAATTAATAATGACGTCATAGCGCAGAAACAAAAGCCTCCCTCCCCCTTCTATTTTTGAAAAATTAGTTATTTATTCTAATTGTCGTTACTATTTTGCTTCAAAGAATCAGAAAATAAAAAGATCGAATTTTTATGCCATACAAAATATGATTTTCAGGGATTTCGAAAATTTCACCTAACCATGTTAGGAGGCGTGGTTTTACGATAGCGCTCAAGCAGCCGTTTTGAGGAAAATAACTATACTGTTAAATGCAAAAGAAAATATGAACAATTTCCAGTATGGGAAAGTCTAGGGACGGTGCCATGTCCACTGTTTAAAGAATAAAATTGACGTGCCAGGGTTTTCCCAGAAAACATTAAATAACAAAATTATTAATTTTGTGTGGAACTTTATCACCACACTGTATAATAAAATTTTTAAATTTTCCATCGATAGTAGGTTAACACGATGTCCGATTATAGGGGCTTAAATCTTATAGTTTCCCCAAATTTGTTGCTCGATCTTCGTGTAGGTACTAATTAAATACGGTATAATTAGTTAAAATTTCTTTTAAAGTTTTATTAATTAAATCAAAACTAAATCCCAAGCAGTAAGTATACAGGGTGATCAATTTTCACTTCTTTAGGAGTTTTTATTCAATAACACAAAATGAACAAAAGTTGGCAGTTTCATATAATACAGAAAAATTATTGACGTTTTGAATTCTCTGATAAATTGTGTAGAAATATGTAGGCAAAACAATGAGCTTGTAAAGCATTTTAATGGAGCCTACAGCATGAAAACCTTTTCTGTTATTAGTATGTTTTATTTTTAAAAACCATATTTCAACAGGCCATGTTAGAAATGCCAACACCTACCAAAACAAGAAAGCGCCGTCGTTCTGCTGTGCTACATCAAAAATTGCAAAACTGCGAAGACAAGTGGGGGCAAAAAATTCACAAATTTACCGTATGAAGAAGCAATGTGCACGAAAGGGGGCTAATTTAGATGCATTGGGCTTGAAACCAAAAACCGTTCTCGTCTTTGTAAATATGCAACTTTCTCACAAATCTAAACAACATTGGACAGAAGCTGAAAAAGAATTGACCTTAAATATGTACCACAAATCTCCAGCCCTCTACTTTTTTATGAGAGAAAAATTAAAATTTACTATGCCCTCCAAATCTACAATAGTTTGATGGTTAAGGTTAAACGAACTTAATACAGGCACCAGTACGGAACTAATGAAAAAACTGGCTGTTAAAGTTAACAGCATCACCGATGATGAAAATCAGTGTGTCGTATTACTTGACGAAATGCATTTAAAGAAAGGTCTAGAATATAATCCACGCCAAGATATGATTGAAGGTTTCGAAGATTTAGCACATCTTTGGACGGAAAAGCAAAATCGCTAGTCATGCACTAGTGTTTATGGCAAGAGGACTTATTCACAAATGGAAGATTCCTGTCAGCTTTTATGTTTCTTCAGGTACCATTAAACATGGAGAGCTATCTTCCCTTATTATAAAAAACATCGAAGGGTTACAAAGAATAGGACTTAAAGTGCGTGCTGTTACTAGTGACCAAGCTGCTACAAATAGAGCTGCATTTTTAAATCTAGGAGTGACTGCAAAACAGCCGTATTTTTTTGTCTGCGACGCAAAAATTTTTGCAATATAATATGACGTACCGCGCTTGATAAAAAGCGTATGGAATAATCTCCTATCAAAGGATTTTTACGTGGAGGGCAAGAAAGTTTCTTGGAAAGATATCGAAGAGGCATACAAAATAGATAAATCTTCTTGTACTGTTCAAGCAGCTGTAAAAATCACGGATGCCCACATCTACCCCAATACTTTCCAGCGAATGAGGGTTAAACTTGCAACGCAAGTGTTTTCCAACACCATGAGTGCTACGATAAGAACTGCTGTTGGAACGGGCGAGTTAAAAAGCACCAGCGCTCTGGATACTGCAGAATTCGTACAGAAAATTAACTATTTATTTGATTGCTTAAACAGTCGAATGCTGATTATGCATGTGCTCTATCTGTCAACGTACCGCGTACTGAAAATAATTTGAGAGTATTTGCAGTGGGGTAAGACTTGGCAAACATATACATCTAATAACAAGGTGAACCAAGGTGTTTATTGTTTTAAGGGACTTATTTCAACCATGCAGTCAGTTATGGAGCTATGGGAAGACTTAAAACAAGAAGGGTATCGTTTGCTCCTGACCAGCAGACTAAACCAAGATCCTCTAGAAAATCTTTTCGAGGTCCTGAGGTATAGGGGAGGCAATTCTTCGAACCCCACAGTAAAATCTTTCCGCCAAGCACTACAGTTCAACATGCTGGTTAAATTGCAGCATCCTACAGAGAGCTCCAACTGCGAAGTTGATGAAGATGCTGTTGTCAACATGGCGAATGTTGAAGTGCCAGAAAAAGACGTCACGGGATATGTTGAGGACATACCATATACAGTTGCTGAACAAACTGAATTAGCAGAAGATGGTGACCTCAGTTTACTCAGTGAGGTAATAGAAGTTTCAACACAACCAAATCAAGAAGCCACATTAGAATCTTGTGCGACGGTATATGTAGCTGGTTATGTCATTCATAAAACGCTTTTACGTTTTAATTGTGATCAGTGTCAAAATATGTGCAGCCGTGACTCTGTAGTGCATCATAATGAACTGTTTTTACAGCAAAAAGACTATGGTGTGGGCGACTGTGTTATTTACCTAAAAAAACCTTCAATTATTTTAATAAAAATAGTTACAATGTTACTTGAACATTTTGAATATTATTTTAAAAATAGTAAGTCGTGTGTAAGTTTTAAGAAAACATTATTAGCATATAGTGTAAATAAAGTGAAAATTTTAGTACCAGGGTGCTTAACGAGCAAGACTCATGTTACTCTCATAAACGGTTTTTAATTAATCATTTAATTAAGTGCAAACTCCATGAAACGTTGAAATGGTTATTGCAAGATTTAAGGACTACAAACCAGTCTGGTACACGCAACAAAAAAATACAACATTTAAGTAATGTTTAAAGCTTAAAAAATGTACGTTTATATGCTTACAGATATATTTGTGTACTTCCTATTCTTTTTAACTTTGTATATTATATTGTTTTATTGTATGTAATATTTACACCTTGAAAATCTCATTTATTTAATAGATCATTGAAATTGGCGAGAGTAAGAAATGTATAACACCTTTATTTCAAAATATTTTAATTTAAACTGGAGTTAATGGATCTGACTCAAGTTTCCCATAATCTGCCTTTAAAAAAGTAATTAAACCCGTAAAAGGTTGGGGCAAATTGGGGTTCAATCCCTAACAATAGGTACCTAACTCTTTATTAACAAATTATTATTTATATCGCCCAAAAATTATGTTAAATGCAAGTAATAATAATTTATTTAAAAATAGCTATTTGGCATAATTTTTGAGCGACTTAAGTATAATAATAATAACTAGCAACCAGTGAGACAAATGTCTCATTTAATAAAACAAAAAAGACCGTTTTTCAAATAGAACGCGTATTAAATAAAAACAATAATATTTTTTAAAATCACGTGATTGAAATTCGGTTCCTGACCTGACATGACCATTCCAAACATATAACTTTAATAACTTTTTTCTCTATCTCTTACGGTTTGGCTGCTGAAACAGCGTCCCGGACACACAAAACAGCGTCCCAGACAAGCCTATTATATATATGGATAATAAATGTCGTTTATTGAGCAAAAATAAATAAAATTGTTATTTTACAATATACTTGAATTATGAATACATAAGTTGCTCAAAGAGGCGAAGTTCAGGCGTGCTAATCGAATTAGCATACTGTTCTAAAACTTAACCCCAAGGTAAATAAAGAAAAGAGATAATTTGTTAAAAAAAGGTATATTGTTGGGTATTGAACCCCAACCCTCGATTAGTTTGCAGCTCCTTAACCACATAAGTTATTTTTGGTTTCTACTCTAATTTACGTTTAAAGTGCAGTAATTTAAACTAGAGTATAAATTATTAAATAATTGTGAATTTTCTGTGAAAACCGCCCCGATTCATTTTTTTTAATAACAGATTGTACAGAACTTGGGTCAGATCCCTAATCACCAAATTAAATTTTTGCATACGTTTCTGAAAGATAATTTAATGTTCGAATAATATTGTCTTATTCTTTGCTGAGACTATACATAGAGATCGCCTAAATAGACATTTTTTAATGCATCAAGTAAATGAGATATTCAAGGCATACTGTTTTAGTAGCCGTACTCTATACGTATCAACTTCACAAGATACAATATTATTTTTGTTTTTATTTGCTTTTTAAAATAGATCACTGTAAACTATATTAATCGTCAACATTACTTGAACAATAATTTCCTCTCGTATTAAACTTTTTAAATAATATCCGTATATTGTTTATTAATGTTTTTTTTTCATTATTTGTACATAGCTAATTCTATATTTATTATAGAATTTTGTGAGAATAAAGTGGGGACAATCCGTATTCCGTATAATCTTGTGCTCATCGGTGAACTTTTTGTTGAAATTATATTAGAAACCTCTTATGTAATGTTTATAGGTACCTAGCTACCTATTAAATGTTTAAAAGTGTTGCATGTGAAACTTATAAAACCTTTATTTTACTTGGTACGAGTTCATCCGATTGACAACAAATGTTTTAAATAATAACAAAACAAACCAAAGAATATACACCTACATTTAATATTATTTGTAACAAACTTAACTTAGATGTAAGCAGAATAAAACTACTGAAATATTCTTTAGCAGAATACAAGTTTATTTCGGGTAGGTACAACCATTGTAAAACTATTGGAATTGTAGAGAGAAAGTTCTTGCAACACTGTTATAGCTCAAGAATGCTAATGACGATTTACCTGCTGAATGCCACTGATAAGGTAATCACTTTGACGCTAGGAGCTTCCAGCGGCATTTTCGAACAAAAAATGATATATTTAACCAAGTAAATAGTTATGCAACCCAAATCACAGCATATACTGTATAGTCCATAAGGCTGTCCTTCTTTCCCTATCTATATTCTTTGATATAACTGATAAACTTATTACGTCTGTTTTTGATACTCCTGTATTTCCCATATCATTGTAGAATTATTTGAAATATTTTAACAGAGCTTTTTTTTTTAATAAGTTTATTATTATTATTTAATTATGCTTAATGTGCTTTAACTACACGGTCATTAGCACAAAGTAACGTAACATATTTTACAATAACTTCATTAAATTAGTCATTTTAAAGAATTTCATAAGGATGGGGGGATTTTTGAAGGCCTCGTCTATTGTTGGGGGTATGTGAAGGTTCTTTCTGGAATCATCGTATTTCTTGCATTCTGTTAAGATGTGGTCGGTTGTGAGGGGTACATTACACACATCACAATTTGGTCGTTCACTTTTCTCTAGCAAGTAAGAATGTGTTAATCGACTGTGTCCAATTTTCAGCCTGGTAAGGCATACTTGTTGACGTCGACTATTGGGCTGGTAAAAGAGAATGGATTTGGTGTCGAATCGATTTCCACATGTTGTCTTCAATTCGTTTTCTGTTTGCTGAGTTAGGCAGTCCTTAAAGTTGTTCTTGGCGTCGTAATGGGTAATATAGTTGAAGTTGACAGCTTCATTCGAGGATATTGCTTCTTTTGCGTACCTATCTGCGTCTTCGTTACCTGGAATTCCGGTGTGTGAAGGTACCCATGCAAATTGAAGCATCTTTCCCGTGCAGGTGATAGTGGTCACTAACTTTTGGATTTGGCATAATAGTGATTCGTTCGGATACAGGTTTCCTATGGCTTGAAGGGCACTTTTGGAGTCCGAGCACAGAAGGTAATTGCCGCCTGTTTGGCCCTGGATCCATTCTAATGCTTTTAATATGGCAATGACTTCTCCTGTGAAAACACTGGTGTTTGGATGTAGGCGAACTTTAACGTTGATGTCACGAGTGACAAAAGCTGCCCCTACTCCGATATCGTTTTTCGACGCGTCTGTGAATATATATGTGTAATTCGAGAACGGGTACTTGTGGCAAAGTTCATTAAAACTGGCCCGAATTATTGCACAATTGTTATCAGCCTTGGTGATCGGTAAGAGGTCAAAATTGACATTAAGAGAGGAGTGTGCCCAGGGAGCCATTTCTGGTGTAACTTTGGGGACAATTTGGGGAAATTGCAGGCTAACCTGGTTTAATAATTGTGTGATTCTGTAGTGGGATGGTTTAGGAAGATGGGGTTTTTTGTCATAGACTGAGTGGAACAGTGGGTCAAATATTGAGTGATAGACAGGGTTTTGGGGGGTGGAGGCTACTGATGAAGCATATTTGAGCAAAAGTATTTCTCTTCTTTGTTGCAGTGGAAGTTCTTTGGCATTACAAAGAACTTTGCTGGTTGGACTAGTTATATAAGCTCCTGTGGCAATTCTTATAGCGGTATTGTGCACCGCATTCAGTACTTTTAATTTGTTGGGATTAGCTGATGCGTAAACTATTGAGCCATAGTCAAGTTTAGAGCGAATCAGGGTTCTGTACATTGTCATTAAGGTTGGCGTATCTGCTCCCCAGTCATAATTTGCTAGAGCTTTCAGGATATTTATTTTAGATTTACACTTGTTTTTAAGTGTCTCTAAGTGTGTACACCAAGAATGTCGCTTATCGAAGATCAGTCCAAGTAGCTTGACGTGTTCACTATATTCAATCGGGTGGTTGTTTAATTTTAATCTGGGTTCCTGATTGTGTAGATCTTTTTTGCGGAAATGGATAGCTTTTGTTTTACTTGGAGAGAATTTGAACCCTGATATTTGTGACCAATTTGCCAAGTTGTCGATAGCATTCTGTAAATGATTTTGGATGGAAGTTAAATCCTTGCCCTTGCAATAAATTGTAATATCGTCTGCAAATAGGCTGATGCTTATAGGTGGAGCAATGTTATTTGTGACGTCATTGATTGCTATTAGAAAAAGCGTAACACTCAAGATTGACCCTTGGGGGACTCCATTCTGTTGGATCATGGTGGATGAGTAATGTCCGTTATATTTTACTTTAAACCTTCTTTCTTCTAGAAAGTTGTTTAAAAAGGCTAGTAAATTTCCGTTTAAACCGTAGTCCATGAGAGATTTTAGGATACGATATCGCCACGCCATATCAAAAGCCTTTTGTAGGTCAAAACATACGGCGATTAAGTGAGACTTATTAGCAAAGGAATCACATATGTCGGAATCTAGGCGAATTAATTGGTCATAAGTAGAGCGATTACGCCTGAAGCCACTTTGGTACATGGACAGTATGTCATTGTATTCGAGGAACCAACATAGCCTATTGTTTAGTATTTTTTCTAACAGTTTGCAGAGAGTACAGGTGAGGGATATTGGTCGATAGCTTGAAGGGTTGGATCTGTCCTTATCAGATTTATAGATTGGGATGACTATGGCCTCCTGCCATGCTGAAGGAAATTGATGATTATTCCACAGCACATTATATATATCTAGCAGCTTATTTTTGGCGTTTCTGGACAACTTTTGAAGAAATATAAACGGTATGTCATCAGGACCGGGTGCTGAGTTCCGACATCTCTGTAAGGCGAAATCAAGCTCTCGTCTAGTAATGGGAGAATTAATGGGGTTTGTTGGGTCATTTGTTATTGATATTGGTGTTTCGTTAGTTTTTCGGTGCTGTTCAAAAGCGTGATCGTAATTATCGTTGGATGAAGTATTTGCGAATGTCTTGGCTAGAGTTTCAGCTATTTCAGGTGCTGAGGTTACAATTGTGTTTTGAGTTTTAAGTGCAGTAATACTTCGTGGAGAAGAATTGCCCTTAAAAGCACTTAGTTTCCTCCAGACTTCGGATATATTCGTATTGATATTTAGAGACGATACGTATGACTTCCAGGACTCCGCTTTTCTAGTTTTTATTAGTTTTCTTGCTCTGGCTCTATATTTCTTAAATGTGATGAAGTTTTCAAGGTTGGGGTGCTTTTTGTATATACGAAATGCCCTTTTACTTTCTTTGATGACTTTCGAACAATCTTGATTCCACCAAGGCACAGATTTGCGTTTGAGTGGAGGATTAGTTCTGCCAATCGTTGTATCGGCTGTTTCAACTACTATTTGGGAAAATTGGGAAACTAATGTATCGGGGTCCATTTTAGTATTAATCAGGTTCAGTTTGGAATCTATAGATAGCGAAAATTGGTCCCAGTCAGCTGTTAAAAGTTTCCATCTCGAAACAGGGCTATAAGTCTGTTTGGGGGAATCAACGAAATTAATTTGGATGGGGAAGTGATCGCTATCATAGAGGTGAGGAAGGACTTCCCATGATATATCTACAGATAGCTGACTAGAGCACATGGTGAGGTCAATGGCGGATAGCGTTCCTGTTGACATTGATATATGTGTAGGTGTCCCATCATTTAGTAACACAACATCTAAATTATCTATAATTTTTTCCACTATTCTGCCTCTTCGATCTAGTGATGCAGATCCCCAAAGAGGGTTGTGGCTGTTGAAATCGCCTACAATAATGAAGGGCGGGGGAAGCTGTTGAAATAGGTTTAGAAGATCAGATTGTTCGATTCTTTGACTATTAGGCAAATAAACACAACATAAGGTTATTTTTTTGGGATATGAGAACTGCAGAGCTACAGCTTCAATACTAGTAGTAATTGGTAGACTTTGATAGATATGTGCGTTTTTTATAAAAATTGCTACTCCACCGCTCGCTATGTTTTGATTGTCGCGATTTTTATGATATGAAGAGTAACCTTTGAGGATTGCAACGTTGTTTTTCTTAAAATTGGTTTCTTGGATACAGAGCACATCGGGGAGGTAGTCGGATATAAGTAGATTGATATTTTCTAAACGGGTATAATACCCGTTGACGTTCCATTGTATGACTGTGAATTTTAATTAATAAGTGGAGTGCGTTGAGCTAGAGTCTGAGTCGGAAGGCTGGGATAGTTTTTTTCGTATTCGGGTACATCGATTTTTAATGCTTCTGTGGTTGAGGTGTGGGTAGATATCACTAATCATGTTTGTAATTCCTTCGATATCTTTCGAGTAGGTTAAAGCTACGCTAATGAGGTCTTCTGTGCTGTATGAATTTTCTAAAAAGTCCTTGAAAAGATCATAAGATAAAACGTAGTTTCTGGTGGTGTCTTTCAGTAGCTTTTCTGCGGGTTTTAATTGCTCTGTAAGAGTTTGACTAAGATTGGGGTCTATTTGTGTCGTTTTAGATTTTTTTGTTTTTGGAGTGGGTTTTTTGAACGGTTCTTCATTCTCTGACTCATTCGCTTCGTTGCTCTGGTTTTCTGTAGTTTGGAGAGTATCTCTTTGAGTTTCGCTTGCGGTGCTGGATGATACTTGTCTTTTTAATCCTTTTTGTGGTAAGTTATCCTCTACTTGCATTTGGGTGGCTTGTGGCACAACTGTTTCCTCATTAGTATGGATATTCACTTCGTTGATGTTGGTGAGATTAATGGGCATCGAGCTGCTGGATGCCCGGCTTGTTTGCAAACGTAACAAGACATCCCGTCTGTAGAGATAAAGATTCTGTAAGTTGCCTCGTCATGCTGGACAAGAATATTATCTGGGATATTTTTACATTCTTCAGAAATATAGATTTGCCGACGGAAGCTAAGAATGTGCGAAAATCCTTCGTCAGATAGGCCTGCACGTAGGAATGTCATTGGAGATACGAGCTGTAAACCTTTTGTGGCAAGCACATTTTCGATGGCCTCATGTGGTATCGTGGGAGACACATTAGATAGCACAATTCTCGTTGCGGGGGTTATCAAACGCCGTAATTTTAATTTGTTTTCCCCAATTTGTATTTGATTGAATGTTTTATTAATTATTTCGTCGACTACTTCTTTGCTTGATAAATATACGCAAAAACGATTATTTGAGATTTTTGAGGCGAAACGAATGTGGCCTGAATTTGTAATTTTGGCAATTGCTTTTATGTATTCTATTTGGGGTAGCCCCTCAATCGTGTCTATGACTATGGCTTGGTCTTTTTTAGGAAACATCGCATGACGGGATTTGGCAACAGAAGAGAATGTTCGTTGGGTACTTTCGTGGCTTGATGGGTTCAAGGTAGGAGTCTGTAGGTCAGGGATAAAACTTTCAGGATTTGTCATTTTAGAGATATGATGTTTTTGCTAACCTGGGGTGAGATAGGCATCTGTCCCGGTAAGAACACTCGTGCACTTGTTTTTAAAATAATAACCATTCACTGAGCGTTCCTATCTACAACCGTCTCACACCACTACTTCAAATGAACTCTTTAATAAGTTTGTTTTTGTATATTTATTAAACTATTAATTTGTTTATCTTAGCAACTTCAAAAACTTCTCCTGAATACAATAAAAGTCATATTATATATTTTTCGTAAATATTTCCCTGTCTCCGTCTCTCTCTCTCTCTCTCTTCGGTAAGCCCGCATGTGTGCATCTTGACAGCATCATGTAAAGGAGTTACGAATGGCACTTCTCCATCTTTCTCTATTTAAAGCCCTATGGGCACATTAATGCAGTGTGGATCCGGTTAACTTTGCTACTTGGTCGGTATCTCATGTGGGCAAACCTCCTCTTCGTCTTCTTCCCTCTACGTTTCCTTGTACTATTTCATAATTTTTGCGCATTATGTGGACAAAATATTTTAATATGAACTTATAGATGGTATTTAATCTTTCTTTGATATTAAGTTCTACAAGAATTGATACATTGGTGCGCATCTCAGTCCAAGGGACTCAACATCCTACGCCAGCAAAACATTTCAAATGCCTGTATTCTACGACGCGACGGTCTGTTGCTTTTATTGTCCAGCAATCAGCAGTAGGTATATGTCATTATTGGGAAGACCAAAGTTTTTATGAGACGCATTTTTGTTGTCTTAGCTACACTGTGATCTTTCCAAACACGAGTTAGCTTCGACATGGCTACCTTCGTAAAGGAAATTCTGCGCTTGATCTCCCCTTCACAGTATTTGTTATTTGCGCACCAGATAAATAACTTCATTTACAACTTTGATGCCGTGAATAATTCTTATGTGGTTTCTAGTTTCTTTTAAACGATCTACTAACAAAAGTTTACTTTTTGCTCTATTTTTCTTTTAGCCCACTTTTGTGTTTGCAGTCTTCATATTGCTCTTTTATTGCGTAATCACTGGGACTTGGACTATGTCACAATATTCATTGGTAAAAATCAGTTTATTATATTCAATATTTTATAATAAAATATTATCAGTATGTAGTTTCATCATATTAAAATTCTTACTAATCAAATTGTTTAGAAATATTAAAATATTACAATTTATTATTGGTTCTTCTTATTCGTATAGCCCACTACGGATACGTGATAGCACTATTATGAATGTCCGCATTTATCTACCTATCTTCTCTATTCTTCCATACTTTTTGCTGTTTCGAAACAAGTGTATACTAAACTACCAGTGATTTTTGCTATGTGATTAATGTAGCATAGAGACCCTAGAAATGAGAGACTGGCCATTGGCCGTCGCTGGCCTGATTGGTTCAGACAAACTTTGTCCCCAAAATGGCGGCGCCAATGGTGTGCCCTCAAATATGGCGCAAATTTCAAACTTAAAGTATATAGAAACTGACTCTTAAAAATACAGTTTATTAGCGATTCTTATATTTTATATATTTATAACTTTTGTATCGCAATTATGAAACAGAAAAATCAATTTTCATATACATATTATCAAATAATCGAAATTTGGCAGACATCCTTTGGTAGATTTACATGAATTTTTCATAAATTGAGACATCACGCTTGCAAAGTTACACAGACAAAATTCGTATTGACGCAACAAATTTTTATATTCAACAAAAATACTTTGTAAGTAGTGAAATGAAAATGTACATTTTGTACAAACAGTTAACAAAAAGCGCAACTTTTTTTAACAAAATTTGTGTTTATTTACCAAGTAAATGTCATTGTCAACAAACATTTTGTCAAAAGGAGTTTAAATAACCAAAATTTACAAACAATTATTGAACAAAATCAGAAAAACTTGAATATTTTTTTTAATGCAAGGCAGAAGCTGTTTAACCGTAATCATAGAGTACAGTTGTTATGCACCAACATATGACAACATAATTATTAATTCGAAACACTATCCTCTGAATTCTTTTAATAGACATCAAGTTTGTTTTTAAAATTATTAACAGAAGAGGTACTAACAACAAGCTGAGGTAGACAATCCATTTGTCTGCAATTGTATTAGAGAAAATATTTTCTAGTATCGATTTTAAAGCTGTCTACTCAAATGCATTCCATATGTACTGGGGTGGTTTTTATTTATATAGAGTTTTTTTTTAATTCTGACGATCTCACCCTTTCAACATTTTTCCAAATAGAAAAATTAAAGCTCTGTAAAATTTAAAACCAACTGGATAACCGTAAGACGTGCCTCAATGATCTTGAAGACCTAGAGGAAAATTAAAAAATGTATATGTATTATTACATGTTCATAAATTTATTAAAACATACAGCAAAGCTACGGAATACATTGGTATTAAACAGCGAAACAATATAAAGAATCCGTGGCTTTACAATAACTTATATATATGGCTCTACATTCCTTTAGGAATTGTAGCCGCTCATTTATGTGAGCTCTGGAAACTCATTTATTGTGGTGAGTTAATCCACGTTCTTCCATTCTTCATTTAGTCTAGTCTGTTGTTGGTCTTTGCTTCTTCCGTTAACTTCCTCCACCTGTCTCGGTCCTGTACCTTGTCCCACCATGTTTGTATCTCCAGTCTCCTTATATCCTCCAGTACCTGATCTTTCCACCTGCTTCTCGGTCTCCCCCTTCCTCTCGTGATATCTGGTCTCCATGTTGTAATTTTCTTTACTTCCTTATTGTCCCCCATTCTCTTTATATGGCCGTACCATCGGAGTCTTTGCACTTTTATGGTCTTCACTATATCTTCTCCTTTTAGAATGTCTTTTATTTCAAAATTCATTAATCTTCTGTATTCCCCATCAGTGACTTTCTTTAATCCATATATTCTTCTTACTATCTTCCTTTCGAATATTCGTAACTTTTCTTCTTCCAGGCTTGTTAAATTCGCTGTCTCCGCACCATAGGTAACTACCGGTTTAATAGCTGCTGCCTTATATACCTTCATTTTTGTGTTTATGCTTATATTTTTGTTTTTCATTATGCTTTTGTATTTATAATAAGCTTTGTGCCCCGCCTGTACTCTGTGGCCAATCTCAATATTTCTGTCACTTTTGCTGTTAATTATTATTCCCAAGTATTTAAAGTTTTCTACTGCTTCGAATTTAAAATTTCCTATTTTTACTGCGTTGGTTGTGGTTCTTCTATTTCCTCTGTTTATTTCCATGTATTTGCTTTTTTCTTGGTTTATTGTGAGACCTTTTTTCTTTGCCTCTAGTTCAATATTGTTAATTGATTCTTCCAAGCTTCTTCTGTCTCTAGCTAGCACAGTGAGGTCGTCTGCATACGCTACTACTTGTGTCGCTTTGTTGATGATTGTTCCCTTAAACTTGCACTCTTTAATTACTGCATCTAGTGTTAGTATAAACAGTGTTGTTGATAGTTCATCTCCCTGTCTCACCCCAAGATTAATTTCAAATTTTTCGGTTTCTCCTTCTTCTGTCCTGACTGTTGCTTGTGAATTTTTCATGGTCATTTCTGTCAGTCTTATTAACTTTTCCGGTATCATCATGCTCTTCATGGCTTTTATTACCTGTGTTCTGTTAGGCTATCAAATGCTTGTTTGAAGTCAATGTACGCCATTTGCAGATCAGCTCCATACTCATAAAACTTTTCAATTGTTTGCTTCACTATATGCACAGCTTCTACGGTAGACCTTCCTCTTCTGAAGCCGTATTGGTAGTCTCCCATTTGTGTCTCCGTGTGCACCATTAATCTTTTATTTATTATCGTAGTCATTATCTTATATACAGCACTGAGTAGAGTGATTCCCCTGTAGTTTGCACAAGCTTTTGGATCGCCTTTCTTGTAAAATGGCCCATATCTGGAAAGAAGGAAAGATGCCCAGTGAGTGGAAAAAAGGAATAATTGTGCCATTTTATAAGAAAGGCGATCCAAAAGCTTGTGCAAACTACAGAGGAATCACAATAACTTAAAAAAATAAAATGTAAACGTTGGATAAAAGCCTCTTTTTGGTACTGTCTGGACATTTCTTACGGTAGTCCATTACTATTTGTAACAGAAACTGTTTTTGATCATCCTTGTTAGTTAAAACGCTGTTAAACTCTTCTATAACCTTCAACACCTATTTCAGCCTAGTCATTAACAACATTGAACGGCCAATTGAACGTCGCCCAAAATATTGTACATATATTTTGATTTTTTTCATGTACATATATTAATAAAGGCATTTATTATTATTATTATTAACCTTTTTGAAATTCTTCGAGAAAGTCCCAAGTAGGAAGATCACTTTGCAAGGACTCGTACAAAATTTTTATCACTTGATAAATGCTGCAGATTGAAAATATGTTATCACCAAATCAGTAACACGGTGACCGAGCGTTTCTGCAACATTTTCTTCATCACAAACGTCAAACAATTTTGACTCACTAACAAGTTTTGGTCCATGTTGTTCCTTCTCAACCTTATATTTGACTAGCTGACCAGGCAAACGTTGTTTTGGATTATGACATGATGGAGAAAACCGTTCAAACCATTAAGCACAAAATCGTAAAAGTATGATTGCAAATAGAAAGTCGTACAGTATATAGAAAAACACACTTTAGATATTATCCCATTTTGCGGCTTTCCTTTTGGATTTTTTCGAATTTTTTTTGCTAAACCACCTCGTTCTCGAGTTTTTGCGTTACTAACACACGGCGATTGATTTTTATATATATATATAGATTGTTCAGTTATATGTACAATTTGTTTGTCAATTTCAACTGCTTTTCACACTCTTCCTTTGCTAAAGTCACTTTTCTCTGTGCCTCTTCCAACATCCTTTTCAACATTTCAATTTCACATTCTTCGGGAAGTACATTGCTTACAGTTGCTACAAATACAAAATATCAGCATTTACCTAGTAGTTATATAACACTCAAATACTCACATTGATTGAAATCCTGAAATCTTGCAAAACACAGTTGACAGATTCGCCATTTTGGGGAGAACTGTCAACATTTTGCTAGGGGAATCTAGTTAATTCCGGTAAATGGCCAGTCTCTCATTTCTAGGGTCTCTAATGTAGCAACGTGGTGAGCGTCCTCTTGACCTATTGTCATCAACTTTCCCTTGTACCACTATTTTCTCCAGAGCGCACTGAGCCGTTCTGTGATGTGTAGTTCTCTTACTATGGCGTGGTGGTAGGTATAGAGTGATTTTTTAAAAACCCAATTGCAGCAGGCCCTGGATAGCCTGAATCAGTTGGCAGTATTGTTAGTCTATATAAAATTCGAGATTTGTAGGTTAAGTTTTGCGTCAGTGTGTGTCAAATGACAAACAAAACCTAACCTACTAACCTCGAATTTGACGTAGACTGACAATGCACTTTAGTACTGCCAACTGATTCAGGTTATCCAGGGCCTGCTGCAATTGCGTTTTTAAAAAATCACTCTGTATTATTGCATCTTTGTTTCCAAGGAATTCGAAACATTCGACGCCCGACATACAGGATCCGGCAAAAATACTTTCACTATTTGGAAAGGCATCTCGAATGCATCGATTCGTCTTCTGTTTGCAGTCTTTATAGTCCATGATTCTGCAGCATAGGTGGCAATGGGGAACATTAAAGTTTTAACAAGTTTTACCTTGGTATCTATAGATATTTCGTGGGTATCTATAGATATTTCGTGATCTTTCCATATACGGGTTAATTTAACAATTGCAGTTTTTGCTATTGCAATTCTGCGTCTAATTTCCTCTTCGCAGTCTTCTGTACTAGATATGTGCACTTTTATTAGGTAGATCATTTCTTTGACTACCTCCACACCACAAATAGATTGGGCTGCAAGCATGTTTAGATTTGTGCGGTCGGTCTATAGTCATCATCTTGCTCTTAGAAGTATTACGTTTTAGTCCAGCTTCTTGACTGACCCGCTGAACTCTATCTAAAGTTTATCTTTTTTCAACATGCCTCAGTGCAGGCTCTAACTTCTAATATTTTTTACAATATAGTAAGTTAACCTTAAAAATGTCACTAACGCCACTTTTGACAGCTGTTTGGACACTGCAAGTTATTACACGATTTTGTAAAATATATCTTTAAAATGCCAATAAAGCTAACAAAAGAAACTAAGCAAGCGATTCATTGTTGCTTTCGTAAGTTTAATGGATTTAAAAAAAACTGAAATTTTAGTACCAAGTTACTTTGCTATTTCATTTGCAACCAACATCAAAACCTGGTTTTTAACTAAATTTCTATCAACGCTCTTACAAAAATCCATGGTGATCACTGGCGGATCCAAAAGGGTGTCAATGGGGTCAATTGACACCTCCTTGGGCCCGTTAAAAATGTAATGGGATGAAAAGTTGACTAGTTAATTTTAAACAAAGCGTACCCTTATAGCATCCGTCCGTAATTTAAATTTGAATTTTCGGAATGCTTCTTCCACATTCTTCATTTTTTTATAGTTCCAATAATCGCAAATTTGTCTGTGTATTCCAAATTCAATCTATAATGGTCTAATTATACATAATTTATTCAAAATTTCTGTTAGCGAGCCAACTCAAATTCTTTAAAAAATATTTGGAATTTGAGATTGCTCGCTAACAGAAATTTTGAATAAATTATGTGTAATTTGAAATATTTTCTTTATATTTTTATATTGCATCGATTTCAATAGTTTGCAAATTCACTATATAACGGTCTAATACACTGTAAAGAGTAAAATGATTGTTTTCTCGTGGTATTCGCAAATTTTTCGACCCAGTTGGTATTTCAAAAATTCATTATCTCTGTTGAAAGTGTCTCTACAGTTTGAACATTAGATTTTAAATATTTAGGTATGAATACAGTACTGATCGAAATCTAAAAATTATTCAAGGGTATTAATTAATAACAATGCAGTGTAATGTACGCTCAATTAATTACAGAAAGTTTTTTCCAACTTTTTAAATGATTTCGATATTACTTGTATCTTTGCACACCTCTTTAAATTCTTCAAATTAGCTTTTAGCGGCTTTTTTTTATTTCATTGGCATTCATGATATTACCCATTAATCGGAAACCACTTTGACTTAAATTAAGCCTAATTCCAAAACGACTACGAGTATATCCTTACATTGAAATAAAAATTATACATCGCAGTAATATTCAATCCCACTTTCATGATTAGCAGCTGTCTTTGGTCTTTGCTAGCATTCAACCACTTGTATCAGAAGTTGAGTTTTAATAAATTCCAGAAACAAAAGAAAGTTTTACATTGATTCTGGTTTTGCAACTACAAGAATGTTCAACAAAAAACTTTTTACACTTGGTTATGAGAACATACGAAATGCTGAAACCTGGAATCATCAAAATGCAAGAAAGCTTTAAAATAGATTAATGACATGCATCAGCAAAACCGAACAAATAATAACAGATAACGGAGACTGTACTCTAGTAACTAGAAATAAAGAAATTGGTAGAGAAAAAGAGATAGTTAAGCATCCATAACCAAGTTTTATCCGAGTCAATCAAATAAGAAGAAGCAAATTCGTCCATGCCATATAAAATATACACGATTTCTATAATTTTGCATCTTGTTGAATATTATAATCGAGAAATAATTATCATTTGCTACTATGTTTGCAAATTATTAATTTTGATATATGCTCTTCGTAGCTGTACTGCTGGTATTTATATAGGTGCAAAGAGATAGAAATTCTGTTATCTTAAGCAATGCAGTTAATAAATGTCAAATGGAATGGTGCGTGATTGCCGATAGTATACAAGGGTTGCCAAATTAACAGACTAGATAAAATACATGCTAAAACCAAACCTTTATTTAGTTTAGTACACTACTTCTTTTGGCAATTAGGTATTTAGTATTTAACCGTTAATTGCCGAATTGTTACGTTAATCAGTCGATCAGTCCTCTATGCTTACAATGTTACTTAGTCGCTTTGTGATTTGGACATCCCTGATGTTATAAAAGTACCTTTGTTTAAAATAGCTTACAACTGCATCTTTCAAAAAATCCTTCTACAGTAGGGTTAAATATTCGCTTAGTATTAAGGAGTATTTTTTAAAACTCTGTTCTGTGGCTGGATTTTTCTTAAACATACTACCAATATTTATTTGTCGCAAATGTTTCCGCTGAACACATAACTATATATACCAAGCACAAGCGATGAATGGTAGGCAGTCCGATGTTTCCCAGAATGCGGTAAGAGTAGAACCGCACCTCGCCCAACGAATGCAGGCTGTAATAACAATCAGCATGTAATATGCTCGTCTGCATATAATATGCTCGTTGGTACTGCAGCCATATTTGCTTTCTAGAGACTGTGTCTCAAAGTCACTGTGGAAGCGACTGCGGCTGCCTTTTTGCATTTGAATAAACAATTTGCAAATTATTAATGTCACGATTAATATTTTTCACAATCTACATATCTACAGCAATGTTCAATGAAATAGACATTAAATGCAAATGTCCACGATTATAACATTTTGAGTTTGGTAAGTTTGATTTCTGTGGTGCACTTGACCACTGGCGGATCAAATTGACTCCTTGGGCCTGTTAAAAAAAATAATTGGATGAAAAGTTGACTAGTTCATTTTAAACAAAGCATACCCTTATAACATCCGCCCGTAATTTAAATTTGAATTTGCGGAATGCTTCTTAGCTTCTTCCACATTCTTAATTTTTTTTTAATAGTTCCAATAATCGCAAATTTGCCATCACCTTCCAGCGTTGGTGGGGGTTACATCTTGAGATATTGGAAACCTAGTTGAAAGCGTTTGTTCCATATATATTTACTCCATGCCAGTTTTATCTATGTGAAGGCATAAACATTTAACCTCTTCTTTTTGCGGTAGCGGTGTATTACACAATGACACTGGCGGACAAATCCCTTTTCGAATAGTGAAGGTTAATTTTTCAGCTCTGTAATTTATCCTACGCGTCACCTATTACTATGGCATCATCGGCTTAGCACATTATTTTAATATAGTTTCCCATTCTGTATCCCTATTTCGTTCGTATACGTTTTACTATTTTGATTATTCTAAATTGTTTATTGAAAAATAAAGTGCCAATGTAAATTTTATGTTACTGAAAACGGAATTACAAAATCTACTAAATTATTGAAAACACAATATAGGATTTAATTTTAGGAAAGAATCGAGGACGTCACCGGTCAAACACAGCAAAAGAAGAAAGTTTAATCGGTTGTAGCCAACTATAGCCTGAATTGCAATTAACGCTATATGAAGTGGAAGAAGAAGCTATTTATTGATAGTGGTTTTGATGAAATGAATAGTAACGTAATCAGATGTTACCCTTTTCGGCTCCATCTGAAATACACTTTAACTACATCAATGTAGTACCACAATTGCGGTTGATTTTGTATTTTATTATTAATTCAAAATTACTTTAGAATAATAAGAACCCATTTTCAAAATCATCAATTCATTTAGCACCTTTCCCTAATTTTAAAATATCGTATTTGGTAGTAGTTCATCGTATTTTTTTATTTTAAAGCACCTAACTCCTCTCCAAATCTCGTGCACCATTGCTAAGTATATAAACAAGTTGCCCGAAATTATTGCTGGATGTCTCGTAGTTCCTAAATGATTTGCACAATTTGGTACAGCAGTTATTCGCAATTAATTTCAAGCAAAGCACTCGGGTATAGCGATTCATCCTTGTTTTTTAATTTAAAAAATAAATCTACAATAACCTATTCAGCTATATATTATTATTTTAATACGAAATAATAGGATAGTGATTCTGAGCCAAAATAAATACAGATTTATTATCTGTATAACAGTAACTGCATAAGGAAGTCAAGATCATTGATTGGGGAGGCAGACTCATAAACTGCACTTCCTTTATTTTAAGATGACCCTATGACGACAACTGCAATTAAGCAGAAATAAAAACGGATATAAAAGGGAAGCAATTTCTTCTTTGATAAAGAGTATTTTGAGGTCCTGATGGATAACTTGGTTTGGCACATCCACAGGGCATTACAAATCTGACAGATTAACTTTGATTGAAATCTTTGTAGGTTATTAATATTGATATCACTCGTGGAAACCGCGAGTTCAATACTATAGCTTCATAGCGGTTTCAATATTGCTTTCTATAAGAGGTAGATTTGTCTCCATTGTTAAGTGTTAGTTACGACCAATAATCCATTACATCTTGGGATATTGGAAACCTAGTTGAAAGCGTTTGTTCCATATATATTTACTCCATGCCAGTTTTATCTATGTGAAGGCATAAACATTTAACCTCTTTATTTTGCGGTAGCGGTGTATTACACAATGACACTGGCGGACAAATCCCTTTTCGAATAGTGAAGGTTAATTTTTCAGCTCTGTAGTTTATCCTACGCGTCACCTATTACTATGGCATCATCGGCTTAGCACATTATTTTAATATAGTTTCCCATTCTGTATCCCTATTTCGTTCGTATACGTTTTACTATTTTGATTATTCTAAATTGTTTATTGAAAAATAAAGTGCCAATGTAAATTTTATGTTACTGAAAACGGAATTACAAAATCTACTAAATTATTGAAAAAGCAATATAGGATTTAATTTTAGGAAAGAATCGAGGACGTCACCGGTCAAACCCAGCAAAAGAAGAAAGTTTAATCGGTTGTAGCCAACTATAGCCTAAATTTCAATTAACGCTATATGAAGTGGAAGAAGAAGCTATTTATTGATAGTGGTTTTGATGAAATGAATAGTAACGTAATCAGATGTTACCCTTTTCGTCTCCATCTGAAATACACTTTAACTACATTAATGTAGTACCACAATTGCGGTTGATTTTGTATTTTATTATTAATTCAAAATCACTTTAGAATAATAAGAACCCATTTTCAAAATTATCAATTCATTTAGCACTTTTCCCTAATTTTAAAATATCGTATTTGGTAGTAGTTCATCGTATTTTTTTATTTTAGAGCACCTAACTCGTCTCCACATCTCGTGCACCATTGCTAAGTATATAAACAAGTTGCCCGAAATTATGGCTGGATGTCTTGTAGTTCCTAAATGATTTGCACAATTTGGTACAGCAGTTATTCGCAATTACTTTCAAGCAAAGCACTCGGGTATAGCGATTCATCCTTGTTTTTTAATTTAAAAACTAAATCTACAATAACCTATTCAGCTATAAATTATTATTTTAATACGAAATTATAGGATAGTGATTTTGATCCAAAATAAATACAGATTTATTATCTGTATAACAGTAACTGCATAAGGAAGTCAAGATCATTGATTGGGGAGGCAGACTCATAAACTGCACTTCCTTTATTTTAAGATGACCCTATGACGACAACTGCAATTAAGCAGAAATAAAAACGGATATAAAAGGAAAGCAATTTCTTCTTTGATAAAGGGTATTTTGAGGTCCTGATGGATAACTTGGTTTGGCACATCCACAGGGCATTACAAATCTGACAGATTAACTTTGATTGAAATCTTTGTAGGTTATTAATATTGATATCACTCGTGGAAACCGCGAGTTCAATACTATAGCTCCATAGCGGTTTCAATATTGCTTTATATAAAAAGTAGATTATTCTCCATTGTTAAGTGTTAATTACTACCCATAAGCAATTACATCTTGGGATATTGGAAACCTAGTTGAAAGCGTTTGTTCCATATATATTTATTCCATGCCAGTTTTATCTATGTGAAGGCATAAATATTTAACCTCTTCTTTTTGCTGTAGCGGTGTATTACACAATGACACTGGCGGACAAATCCTTTTTCGAATAGTATATATATATAAGCGAGCTTTTTCCAGCATTAATTTTGCCGGATCTCGCATCCTACACGCCATTGTTGTCGGTTTTCCCAATCGTTTGGTTGTAAATTACGCCTGTCCATGGCTTCTAGTATCCCATGTTTCCACTGTCTAGGTGGTCGTCCTCTTCTTCTTCTTCCTCTTGGAACCCATTCCCAAATTCGTCTAGGCCACCTCTCAGGACCCATTCTCATCATGTGGCCATATCATAATAGTTGCCTAGCTTCAATGGTGTCGAGCACAGTTGCCTCCGCTTTCATTCTTGCTCTTATGTCATCATTTCTCACATGTTCTATACGTGAAGTTCTGCAGCTTCTTCTCATTGCATCCATCTCTACGGTATTTATTCTACTTCTATTACGTTTTGTTAATTCCCAGACGTCTGATCCATATATTAGAATACTCTCTACGACCGACTTGTAAATTCTTCTTTTAACATGTGCTTTTATTGTGTTCGACCAAAATATTGAGTTTAATTTTTGTATTGCTTGTTTGCCCTGTCTTATTCTTAGATCTATTTCTTTCTGGCTATTTGCTGTGTCAGATAAAGTTACACCGAGATATTTATAATCCCTACACCCTTTTATTTTTCCAGTTTCTAAAACTAGGTCAATTGGTTCTTCCCCTACTACCAAATATTTGGTTTTGTCGTAGTTAATTTGCAGGCCCCATTTTTTATAACTTTCGTGTAATTTCCTCATCATGTACTCAATATCATCCCGATCTGTTGCTATCACAACCTGGTCGTCAGCAAACAATAAAGTGTGTAAACAGTCATCGTATATGGGAACCCCCATGGCTCCACATTTCCTTTGCCATTCATGCAGTGCATTTGCACTGTATAGCTTAAAAAGCGTAGGGGCAATACAACATCCCTGCCGCAGACCTTTATTCGTTTTAAATTGTTCCGATAATAAGTTGCCCGTTTTAACCATACTGTAGCAGTCATTATAGAGACTTTTTACTGCATCTACATAGTCACGATTTACAGCACTGTTTTCAAGCACAAAGTGCATCTCCTTTAATGGCACTGTGTCGTACGCTTTCTGTAAATCTACAAATGTCATGTGCGTTTCGGAGTTATGAGCATACCTTTTCTCTATTAATTGTCGCAGAGTAAAGATATTGTCGATGCAGGATCTGCCCGCACGAAATCCCGATTGTTCTTCAATATCTTCATATTCTTTTTCAATTCTGGTTTTTATGATACGCCCGTACAGCCTTCCTATTGAGCTTGTTACACTAATGCCTCTATAGTTCGCCAAATCCACTTTATTTCCCTTTTTATATATTGGGCTGATGTAAGCTAGTTTCCATTCTGTAGGCACGTTGTCTTTGTGTATAAGACATTTGTTAAATATTTCAACTAATACATCAATAACACTAGATGGACTGTATTTTATAAGCTCGATAGGGATACCTCGAGGGCCTGAAGCTTTGCCATTTTTTGTATGTTTTAACGCCTTATATATTTCATCTCTAGTTATTTCTTCGACATGTATATTGGTTGTTTGATTGTTACAAATATTTTGAATGTCTACGTATTCTTGTCGGTCTTCTAGTAGTAAACTTGCGAAATAATTTTTCCATTGGTTAAGGCCTGCAACCGGTATATTTACATTATTTGTATTGTCTTTTCTTATATTGCGTATTGCCTTCCACGCTTCCTTTGTCTTTGCTCCACCTATATACTTGTCAATTTCTTCGCATTTCTTTTCCCAGCTTGTGTTTTTC